>JAQQSW010010501.1:0-12978 GCA_028646575.1 Pseudocheirus occidentalis | reverse complement strand
CCCCCCCCCCCCCCCCCCCGCAGCTTAATCATCAATTCATTAGCACATAGGTGTGGCTAAGAAAAGAATCATGCCAATGAAAGGGTCAGATCTTTGTATTACACTGGAACATTTGAAAAGGGAGGAGATGCTGCATAAATGTTTCACAAACCAAATGATAAAATATTGATTCAAATTTCACAATTAATCCTTGTAGCTGCCTCAGCTTTGAATAATTTAGGCAAATCTATCAGTTGGCTTGTTTGCTCCCTCCCCATGATTGAGTAGAATTGCTTTCTGGGGAGAAAAGAGTACAATTTTTAACCCAACAACATCAGCTTAAATTCCATTAATTACCCATCATGGTAAATATTAACTCCCTGGAAGTGTTCAGCCTAACTTCTCAGGAAGTCTTTTAAAGCTTCCAATTATCGCCCAAACCCTGAATCTTGCTGTCTCCTGCCTTGCCTCTACTTCTTCTAAACTTGCATAGGTTTAGTACATAGCTCTCTTCCTTTACTCATCCTGCACCTGGAACCTTTTGAGCACTAAGATCTTATCTTATTGGTGACCTGTAGCTCCTAACTGCATGGTTCCACTCTGCAAGCCAGTTTATATACTAAGCCCCAGCCCATATTTAAGGAAAAAGGACAGGCTTTTTTTAAATTAAAGGATCAAATTATACACATATCATGTAGAGTATGTATATATCACGTGTATATGTGTACATGTATATTATATATACATTATAAAAATATAATACATGCACACATATACACATAAACACACAAATGAGCAAGATTCATATTGGTCCAGGTAAGTATAATAAAGACCACAAAAGAGGTATGAACAGCATGGTATGGGAGGGAGATTTCTTCTGAGAGGATGACAGTGAAAAGGGAAGGCTTCATGGAGGAGGTGGTGTTTTAAGGAGAGATAGGATTCATTAGATCCAGGTTAGGGGAAGGAAAGGGTATTCCAGGCCAAGGGACCTTGTGAGCAAAGACCCACCTGGAGATCTAGAGTCCAAATGGCTCAGCCTGGAATTTGAGGTTCCCTACATTTCCTCAATATTTTCAGCTTTATTTAACCCCTAAATGTACTCCAGAAAAAATCAGTTTAATTGTTCCCCTGACACTGTTCTCAGTTTTCTTCAAGACTAATATCAAATGCCTTGAATTGAAGTTATTCATGTACATCTCATCACTTCTTCTAAAATGAATGCTCCTTCATGGCAAAGGTTCTGTTTTAATTATCTTTGTTTCTCTCCTGGTTCCCATCACAAGGCATTGTGTCCAATAAATTCTTTCTGCTGCTTTAGATGCTAGGAAGTTGGAAGGTTTCTTCAACTGCTCCTACTTCTTCCCACTTTGCATTTGCACAGTGTAAGACTTCAAAACCAATGTTTATTTAGGTCTCTTTCAAATTTATTCTGTGTGACACTTTCAAGGGGCCTTAGGATGAAATGCAAAAACTTCAGTTTTGGGTTTCCTAAAGGAAATTTTAAAAAGTTAAATGATCCTAAACTATACTGTCAATTTGATGTAACTCATCCATATCAATTTCCAAAAGGTACTCCCTAGGGCTTCCATGCTGCTCCCCTACTGGCACATCCCACCTTCATACAGATGCCATAATTGGTGCATCCTTACCAAAATTAGTGTCAGCACAGTTTCTAAATTCATCAAAGCTACATCATATCCACCTTCTGGCTACTTACTGATTCCCCCTAAACACCTGCAAGCAAGAAATTCAATTTGCAAATTCCCCTGTAATGGTAAGAAATGGGAGAAGTTTTTGGATTTGTCTTTCTCCTCACTGCCCCTGCATTCTTCAAAGACCTAACAACTTTTTTTTTTGCTAGGCTCATAGTCTATCATTTTGTCCTCAAAACAGTCTAGGGTTGGCATTATTATTCATCTCATTATGTAACTTAAGGAAGGAACAGGGATTCAACCTACCATCTCATTGCCATGGAGATTGTGAGCAAACTCCCTGCATAAACGTAGAGTAATACCTTCTTTGTGATTTAGAGTCTTAGAGAATTGCTTAGAACAGAAAGTGGCAAAGTGATATATCAGTATGTATCACTGGTGGTTCTTGGACTCAGTTCTATCTGCCTCCAAGTTGAGCTTTCTATCCAATATATGATAGTTACCTTTCAGGTTAAAAAAAAAAGTTAAATGACTTGTCTAAGGTAATAAAGCAGATCAGTATTATCACTAGGACTAGGCTGCTAACCTCTACTGAACAGTACTTCCTATAGCATGACAGACTAGCTTGTAACATCCAGAGAATTTTGTGTATGTATTGCCACCCTCTCTTGGAATGTAGGGGACATGTTTTACTTCCTCGTTGACTTAAGATCATCAATTTTTTCATGAAATCTTTCCAGTGCTTGTCAGCCCGTCACACATTACTGACCCTATCAGCAGTTGATCCACTGACCCTGAAACCTCTGAAATCATTGGCAATTATCTAGCTCCTAAGTCATTCAGACCATCATACCAGTCATTTTAATGACTGGCAATGACACTCATGACTTTTATGGCGTTTACACCCCAGAACCCAAACAAAAAGGCAGGAGCAGGGAGGCAGGGCCTATTGTTCACTTGGGGGTGAAGGGTAATGGCTACAGAGAGTTATAAATATGACCATAACAATCACAGCAAGCTGCTCTCCACCTCCAACCCAAATACACAGAGTTTAGCCTCCTAAAATAGGAACAATTAGGAACACACTGCAGAGTGGTCCCCCTAAGAGGTCTCTCCTTTTCCCCTGCCTGAACTTCAAGAAGAGCCATGCATCTTCTGAAGCAGATTCCCAGAGGAATGGGCAATCTATGCATGAGCAACTGGAGAAATCATTTTATATTAGGCTAAATGTGCACAGAGAACACTGTAAGTGATCTTGATAGCATTCCTCTCGTTGCACGTTGGACAGCACTTCCCACCAGTTCAATTCATTCACAGGAACAGGGCCAAGGCACAGGGTAGACACTGCAGTGGGCCAGACAAGATTCAATCCCACTAGAATCTTGTTCTCTAGACCCTAATCCACACCACCAGTCTACCTACAATTAAAATGTCAGCCAACCCTGGATTCATTTATCCTATTTCTTCCCTTTCTTCTAACTGTCAACAATGGATGTAAGCTTGCCCTATTGATTCTCTATCACATAGCTCTTTCCCATAAGTTAAATCCATCCCCATCTGCCAAAAGACAAGATAATTAATACAAAGAAGAGATGCAGGGTATGGCATCATTCTTTGAGGGGAAAGCATACAAAGAGGGTACCTGGTGTGTTAGTGTCATTGCCAAACCCTGCCATCACTGGTGATGAAACAATGAGACAAAATTTGGGAAGGTAAGAATTGCCCTTTCTAAGGGAAGGTGACAGCAGTGTGGCTCCCTGGGGCTTCACAACAGATGCTGACCAGGTATCCTATAGCAGAAGGTAATGGCAAAGTGTCACTCTTTTCCCAGAGACAGCAGCAAATGCTTCTATGATTCTGTTAGTATAAGCTAGATGACAGAATCATTAAAACAATAATAGGTTTTAACATTTATGGAGCACTTTGTCTTTTGTTTTAACTTTTAATTGATATAAATGCATTCTCTCTCCCACCACTTCCCCTTCCCCACTGAAAAATAAAACCCTTGTAAAAATGTTCAGCAAAACAAATTCCAATATATACATACACATATATGCCATATAGATTATGTGCATAACTGCTATGTGTAACATAATATATAGTATTATATAACAATATAATACACAGATACATATCATATGCATATCTGTATATTCATGTATTTTCATGTATATGTCTGTGTATATAGATCTATATATGTGTATATATGTATGTATGCTATATATTTACATGTGTTTATGTATATATTCCATATACATATGTAAATACAACATGTGTGTGTATCTTCCCCTCTTTATAAAGAAGAGGGTGGTAAGAGAAAGGCAGTGTTCTCAGCACCAGTGCTCTAGGTTTAATTCAATCTCCTTCTGCTCTGCTGAACCTCTTCTCTTTCCCTTCAGAGCTCAATCATAAGTTCTTATCCTTTCTTTTTTTTCCTTTTAAACTCATCATCATAATTCACTCTACATGGTTAGAGCTTATTTTGCTTTGGACTAATTCTTCCCTTAAACCTCCTCTTATTCCCACTTCTCTTCCTCCCCTAGCCTCCCCACCATACCCTTTCTTTTGGATTGAAATCTATTTCTGTACCCAATTGTACATATGTGGGTATAGTTTATTATTATTATTTTATATTTTCCTTTTGTTTTATTTTGATTCTATGTTTGTTTGATGCTATATTTGTATTTCAAAGTTTCTAAGCATCTCTTAGCATTTCATCAGGAATGCTTGCTAGTCCTCTCTTTGATTAAGGGACACATTTTTCTCCTGTAGGCTTAAATTCAGTTTTCCTGGTTAAGTAATACTTGGTTGTAAGATAATATCTTTTGATTTCTAAAGTAACATATTCCAAACTCTCTACTCTTATAAAAGAGGAAGCTGGGCCCAATTAATAAAGTGTTTGGCCTGGAGTCAGGAAGATTTCTCTTCCTGAGTTCAAATCTGACCTCTCATACTTACTAGCTGTGTGACTCTGGGCAAGTCACTTAACCCTGTTTGTCTCAGTTTCCTCATCTATAAAATGAACTGGAGAAAGAAATGACAAATCATTATAGTATTTTTGTCAAGAAAACTCCAAAAGTAGTCATGAAGAGTTGGCCATGACTGAAATGAGTGAACAACCAACAGTTGTTTAAAATGGTAGCTACTAAATCTTGTGTCATTCTGAATGTAACACCTCAGTTCTTGAATTCTTTCTGGCTTCTTTCAGCATTTTTTCCTTTGCCTTGAAAATGACAGATTTGGGCTATGATCTTCCCATTAGTTTCCATTTTGCTCTTTTTGGAGAAGACCGATGGGTTCTTTATAGTTACATTTTATTCCATGTTTTTAATCAATTTGGGCAGTTTAGAAAATGATGTCTGGGCTTTTCTTTTTGTCTTGGATTTAAGGTAATCCAATGACTCTTAAATTATCTTTTTAAATATAAAATATGTTCTAGGTCCATATTTGACATGAGATACTTTAAATGTTTTTCTATTTTTTTGTATTCTTTTGACTTTGTTTTAATATTTCTTGTCATCTCTTGGATTCATTAACTTTTAATAATCAATAAATTTTATTAAGTACTTACTGTGTTCCAGGAACCATACTAAGCATAGGGGATACGAAAAAAGGTAAAAGACAGTCCTTTACCTCAAAGAGCTTACCATCTAATGGAGAAGACAATATGCAAGCAAATATGTAGAAAACAAATGATATACAGGATAAATAGGAGATAGTTAACAGAGGGAGCTCCCTAGAATTAAGGTGTTGGGGAAGTCTTCCTATAGAAGATTGGACTTTAGTTGTAACTTAAAGGTAGTCAGACAGTTCAGTAGTTGGAGCTTAGAATGGAGAAGAGTGTTCCAGGCATGGGGGACAGCTAGAGAGAATGCCCAGAGCCAAGACACAGACTATTGTTCATAGAACAGCCAGGAGGCCAGTATAACTGGATCAAAGAGGGTAAGACATAGGAACACCATAGGGTAGCAGCAGGAATAGATTACTAAGGGTTCAAAATGACAAAACATTTTCTCTTTGATCCTTAATGTCATAGAATCTTGCTGGATTTTATTGAGTAGGGACCATGAAATGATCAGAATTATACTTCAGGAATATCACTTTAGTGGCTGAATGAAGAATGGATTGGAGTAGAGAGAGAGTTAAGGCAGCAGATCCACCAGCAATAATCCAGGTGTCAAGTGAATTTCTGCACATAGAGTGGTGGCAGTGTCAAAGGGGAGAAGGGTTGTATATAAGAGATGTTGCAAAGTACACAAAGTTACAAGGTATGCAAAGTTACAACAGTCATTGGCAAAAGCTTGGATACAGGTAGGGAGAGATGAGCAATAGTGAGGAGTTCAGGATGAATCATAGATTGTAAGCTTGAGAGGCTGAAAGGATACTATTTGCCCTCTTCAGTAAGAGGGAAAGTAGGAGCAGGGGTGAGGGAGCTTAGGGGAAAAGTTGAGTGTTCTGTTTTGACCATACTGAGTTTAAGAAGTCTAGTGGACATCCAGATTGAGATGAAAAGTCTGAAAGTCAGTTGGAGATGAGATTGGTTATCAGCAGAGAGTTTGGAGCAGGAGAGGTTGATTGGATAATCATCAGCAAAGATATGATAATTAATCCATGGCAGATGATGAAATCACCAAAAGAAGTAGTGTAAAAGAAGAGGAGAAAAGGCCTGAGACAGAACTGTGAGGGGCACCTAAAGTTGCAAGGTGTGCTCTGAAAGAAGGTCCAACAAAGGAAATGGTCAGATGGGTAGAATCAGAACCAGGAGAGAATGCTGTCCCAAAAACCCAGAGAGAAGAGTTTTAGGAAGCTAGAGGGATTAACAGTGTCTAAGGTTACAGAGAAGTAAAGGAAAATGGGGAAAAGGTCACTGTATTTGGCAACTAAGAGATCATTACTAACATTGGAGAAAGCAGTTTTAAGGAAATAAGGTCAGAGATCAGATTGTAAGGGGTTAAGAAAAGAGTAAGAGAAGTGGAGGTTTCTCTTATAGATGGTCTTTTTTAAGGCGATTATCTACAAAGGGTAGATGACATATATATAGAATGATAGTAAAGATGGAAGGATTAGGTGAGATGTTTGGGGTTTTTTTTCAGGATAGGGGGAGACATTAGCATATTTGCATACAGTAGGAAAGTTTTTAAATGAGACAATAAAGTGGTAAAGATTTGAAATAAATGAAAAGGTATGGATGACAGAGGGAACAAATTTGTTAGTGGAGATGGGATGGAATGAGATCACTTGAGCAAGTAGTGAGGTTGCCTTAGTAAGGAACAAGGCCAGCTCATCACGTGAGGTAGGCTGGAAGAGAAGG
The DNA here is from genome assembly GCA_028646575.1 of Pseudocheirus occidentalis. Lineage (NCBI taxonomy): Eukaryota > Metazoa > Chordata > Mammalia > Diprotodontia > Pseudocheiridae > Pseudocheirus > Pseudocheirus occidentalis. The sequence goes on along the minus strand of JAQQSW010010501.1, from coordinate 6,033 downwards.
GAGTATCAGAATGCACCAGAGACATATAAGAAGGAACAGATGAGAGGAGGAAGTTCACAGAGCATAGCTTCAATATTTTCTATAAAATAAGAAGCAAGGTTCTCAGGTGAGACAGTGGGAGGGCATGGTACAATGGTGCAGTGGGAAGTTTGGAGAGAGATGAAAAGATTTGAAAGAGCTAATGGGGAGAGTGGGAAAGTGACTTGACAAGGGATGTGTAGTAGTATTGTCTACCAACAGTAAGGACCCAAATGAGTTTGTATAGCATCAATTTGTAATAGACTTAGTCAGAAGAGTTGCATTATTTTATCCACCTTCATTCAGCAGCACCTGTGTAGGATTGAAGGTGACAAATGGTGATGCAAGACTAGGGCATAACTGGGCATAATTAGCAATATAATAGTGGGGTAAAGATTAAAGAGAGTAGAAATGTGTAGAGATGAATTGATCAACCATGAGGTTAAAATGGCAAATGGGGAGGGGGTGTTGAGAGGAGAGAATGTTTAGTACAAAGGATATGGCCTAGGGTAAAAAACAAAAAATTAGAAAACCTGAGTGGTCATGGGATTTGAAATCACAGTTAGGATGAAGAATACAGTTTCATATGAAAAGACAGAAAGAGAGGTGAAAAATCTCTATGGTGGAATAAGTGATTTTCAGAAATCTTTGACATAGAAGTGGTATGTTTGGAGGTGATGGTAAGATTAAAGGTATGATCATCTTTTTGTATGCCTGAGATGGGGTGGAGGAGTAGCTCATGGGAAAGGTAACTCATAGATTAAGAAAATGAGTGATTAGGATATTTGATAGAGAATCAATATGTATGATGTCCCTTATTATAAGGAAAAGAAATGGGAAGGAGGAAAAAAATGAGCTAAGTCCTGTTATGTTGTTCATCCTTCATTTTCAAAGAGGACCAATGACATCATGAAGTGCATTAATGAGCATGAATGATATCTAAGTGAGGCAGAGATGCACAAAGTCATTAGCATTATTGTCTCTTCTAGAGTCATCAGAGTCCAGTGGCAATACAAAAGTCAAGACAAACAGTGATGGCCTGAGATTCATTGGATGATCTTTTTGTCTTTTAGCTCTAAGCACTCCACAGAGCCTGTTTCAGCTGCTTTCATGGCTACTGGAACAAATTGTTCTCATCCACCCATTCCACTGTGGTAAGTCTTTATCTGCTTGAGGCAGATGTCCCCCTAACTCACTGAGATGTTTGCAGACTGTTAGTTACCCTCAACCTGGTTTAGTTCATATGCCAACATGACTTTACTGGTGTGTGGCTGCTGTGTATGCTACAGCTTTCCTAAAGGCACAAGTGAGAGTTGGGTGGCAGGTGGACTACAAAGTCAATGAGTTAGGTGATGAATTCATTGAGTCAGGAAGAGTAGTGACCTGGGGGTTTGTAGACAACAACTACTGCGATATTGATTAGGTGTTAGATATGAATACCTTGGAGCTCAAAGAAAAAGAAGTTGCTGAGTGATAGAAGAAGACCTGGAAGTAGCAATAGGGAGGAAAATTTCAATTTCCCTGCCTTAATCAGTGAACTGAGAGTAACAGGTGAAGATGTAGCTAGTATTGGAATGGATTGTATACAGTCCATTTAAAAATTTCAAGGAGAATGTTGCTTGGTTTGGTTACTCTTAAGCTAAACAATTAATTTTATTTCTAACTTTCTCTTCCTACTATTCATATTTAGTCCAATTTTCCCCCTAGTAGTTTTTCCTATGTGTATTTTCCTATACTTTCCTCTAGCACTCTAATTTCTGCTTTTTTTTTGGAGGGCAGTTGGGGTTAAGTGACTTGCCCAAGGTCACATGGCTAGTTTTTTGTGTTAAGTGTCTGAGGCCGGATTTGAACTCAGGTACTCCTGATTCCAGGGCCGGTGCTCTATTCACTGCGCCACCTAGCCACCCCACTCTAATTTCTCTTATAAAATCATTTTAACTTCATTTTCAGCTTGTGCTTCCTCACTTGCAGTAATTCTAGTTGAACTTATGTCCAAGGAATATTTTTCTTTGAGGCTTAAAGATGTTGAGAGTCATTGTCTTCTGGACTGATGTGTTGAGCATCCCTGATACCATAATAGCTTTTAGTGATGGGATTCTTTTTCACTTTGCTCATTCTTGCTACTTCATTTCTTGACTTGAGACTTTGCATTAAAGTTAGACTCTGCTCATTTCTGAAGGGAAAATCTAGGTTTTTCTTTTTCTTGTTTTGTGTCCTCTTGGAGCCTATTGCTACTTTCTCATGGAATGGAATGTTATTTTATTCTAGGAGGATAGGAATCTCTCAGCTTGTGCAGGTGAAAACTTCTAGTACGCCCAAAATGGTCTGATCCAGAGCAAAGTCTGAGCATTGCTCTCCTAGACTGAGGTCTGCAAGTTCCTAACCTAGATTTGGATCTGAATGACACACACAGTCATACGTTTTCCCACAGATTAATTACATTGTTGTTGCACTCAGTCACTTTGAGCTATGTAGAAAGCTCTGCAGATGCAGAAAAAAACTGCAGGCTCTCTTTTGTACTGGGCATCTGCCCTGGTTATTCTGCTGAAGGTTTCAGACTACATAGAAAACGGATCTCTATTTGGGGGGTCAGAGTCACACAGTAAATGCTCAGTTTTCTTCTTCCTCGCTCAGTGCACAGCTTAGGATCTCAACAACTCCTCAGCCTGAAATGCCACCCCTAGGTATATATACCCTCCTTAATCCAAAATGGATTTGGAACACAGCTCTGAGGTATGAGTGAAAAAAGCTGCTGGTTGATACCTATTTTTCTTCCCTATATAAGGTCAGGGACCTCTGCATCATAATCTAAGAACCCCTATTATCCGGATGCACAGCCTTGCATAGAGCTTCATTCAGTTCCTGACTGTTCAGGACACTTGACTAGACATAGTACCAAGCATATGCAGGTCTCTCTTTCTGTATATGTATGCTAATATGGACTGAACACATTACTCACTGTGGTTTTGTTGTTATTGTTGTTGTTGGATTTTCTGATCATGAATTGGTCTGGTACATTTTCTACTTTTTTGTGGAAGAATTATGAGGGCAACCTTAATTGTTCTATTTACTTAAAATCTGCCATCTTGATTGGTCTCCAGTTCTTTGTAGTTTCTAAATCACTTTCACATGCATTCTCTCCTTTGACCCTTATGATAACCTGCAATGTCAGCAAAGATATTATCACTTTCATTTTAATGCAATTAAATCTAACAAATGATTATGGTGCACATATATGGCAATGCACTGAGCTTGGCACTAAAGATAGAGAGATACAACAAAAGATGACTCATGATTTCAGGGTGCTTACCTTCTCATCTAGGGCATACTCTCTAACTGTGGATTTTCCCAAAGGTCTTATTCTAGGCTCTACTCTTCTGTTCTCTTTTTTGCTTATACTTTCTTTCCTTTCCTGATGCAATTCACACTCATCTTCTACACAAACCTTTTTGTGATAGCCCCAAACTGCCACTGCTTTCCCTCTCAAACTACCTTGTATTAAACTGCTTTGTACACATTTGTGTATATCCACTTTAGATTCACATTGTATAAATGAATATATGTGTGTATAGCATTTGCATATACACATATAAACTAATATATATATACATATATATATAGCTACTTTCTATTGCTACTTTCTCATTGAATGGAATGTTATTTTATTCTAGGATGATAGGAATCTCTCAGCTTGTGCAGCTGAAAACTTCTAATATACCCAAAATGGTCTGATCCAGAGTAAAGTGTGGATCAGTATATATGTGTGTGTGTGTGTGTATACATATACATACATACATATATATATATATATATATATATATATATATACTGATTTTCTCCTCCATTACATTGTTATTTACCTGTAAATAGGGATTGCTCCCTTCTTCATATTTGTATCTCTACTATCTGACATAGTCATTTAGGCAATTAATAAATGCTTATTGAGAGTTATTAATTGATAGTACAAAGAGTTCCATTCAAAATTTAAGTCATAATATGTTTAGAAAGAAAGAAAATGTGAGACATGGGGAAGAAGAAAGGACTGATAGTTGCAAGGATTAGGGGTTGTGTCATGGATGAGGATAAGGTTACAAGATAAATAGAAAATAGAATCCTTGCTCTTTTACAAGCTTACAGTCCCAGTGGGAAATAACAAAGACACATACTCACACACAAAATACCTTTAGAAGAATGTTTCTCAAGTTAGAGCTAATGTGGTGCGCAATGAATACCTATCAGTTGAACTAGAACAGAGGAAGGGAGTTATTAGATTGAGTCATGAAGACTTCTTGCAAAAGGTGAGCTTGAACCAGACTTTGAAGGAGGCGGTAGGAGTGGAATGATGACTATAAATGAAGACAGGGTAGGCAGAACTGGTAACAAAAAATGACATACATACACAAAGGAACAGAGGTAGGTATGAACAAGTCCTCTACAGGAAAAGATAAGATATTGTTGAACAAAAACAGGAATCAGCACACCAAGCTAGCTTTTCTTAAATTAAACATAGCTTTACAACTGAATACTTTGGGCTACTTATCTCCTAATCAACAGAGGGTTGAGAATGGAGGCTCTGTATTACACCCCCTTGTTTAGTATAAGTTAGGTATATCAAGGTCACAGTGAAGATGGGGTCTGGCCACACTAGGAATTTCCATTTCAAAGACAAATGCTGCCAACATGGGGAGATATTTTATCCAAATCTATGAGGGAAGAGAAAGGAGAGATGTACAATAATAATAAAAAGGAGACATTTACATGTTTTACACTTTTGATTAATATTCTCTACTCTGTCAAGTATGCCCACAAAATGCAATATACCATCTGGCAAAATTAAGCCTCAGAAAGCTTGGGGGGCTAATGTTTTATAAATCACTAACCTCCAAAGTTTTCCAATCTCCAAAGCATCAGACAATATAAAAGAGAACCAATGGGCTCACTTCTCATTTAACTTTCTGACTCTCATAAAATTGCCTTAGTGATTAGTTAGGCTGCATGTATACAAGTAAGGAGTATAGTAACTTGTATATAGAAGGAACTTATTAAAAGAGAATGGAGTCTAAATGGCACTAAAATTGAAAGAATGACACCACATAATATTTCATTGAATCTGTGATCTCATCTGTATGGGTCCTTCCTCCCACAGTATTGATTGCAACACCTACAGTCCTCTCAATCTGTGGAACACTTATTCACAGTTTCCAGTAAACCCACAATGTGAGGTTTAACAAAAGTGTTAAAGGTCTTTTTCTATTACTCTTATGTATTGCATAAGTACAAACAGGCTATCTATTAGATACACTCTACTCTTAATACGTAACCAACCAAACTCATTTTCTAGGCATATATATGTCTGATAATATATTTCATACCATATTTCACATATTATTTAGTTAATTGGCAATATGCTAAAACCTATCCATGTTTATTGTGTAAATTATTATCCTTTGTGTAAATAATGAGTATTTCTATGGAGGTTGTAATATCCCATGGTTTGCAATCACATAACAATGGCAGACAAAACACTATAGTTGTTTGAAACTGTGATTTCACTGGTATAACACGTTTCTTTTAGGGAACTTCTACCAATGCATACTGGCAAGTGTTAAAAAATGTACAATATTAGACATTTACTTGAGACTCTAAGAACTTAATCATCTTTCCAGGGTCTTAATAAAATAGCCAGTATGTATCAGAGGCAAGGCTTGAATCTAAGTCTTCCTGCCCCTGGAAGCTGGCTTTCTATCTACAACTCTATGCTGTATTGCTATTAAAGAATACTAGTGAGGAGGAAGGGAAGGAAGAAAAGAAGAAAGGAAGGAAGGAAGGAAGGAAGGAAGGAAGGAAGGAAGAGATGGAGGAAGGGAAGGAAGGAAAGAAGAAAGGAAGGAAGGAAGAAAGGAAGGAAGGAAGAGAGGGAGGAAGGGAAGGAAGGAAGGAAGGAAGGGAGGGAGGAAGGAAGGAAGGAAGGAAGGAAGGAAGGAAGGAAGGAAGGAAGGAAGGAAGGAAGGAAGG
>JAQQSW010010500.1:0-12978 GCA_028646575.1 Pseudocheirus occidentalis | reverse complement strand
GATTGTGGGAGGGGTCTTGCAGTGTGATCAATGTTCTGGGCTGGGGGGTAGGGACAAAAAGGGGAGGAAATTTGTAACTCAAAACCTTGTGGAAATGAATGATGTAACCAAGAAAATAAATTAAAATTAAAAAAAAAATAACTAGAGAAACTAATAGCAAGCCCTGGAGAACATAAATCAGGACCAAACTAGCCTCCAAATAGAGCCTGGTCCTAACACAAAGTCCAAATCCAAGAAGTGAGCCTGGAAGAACAGATAAACAAAAAGTTTCCCATGATACACAGCTATTATGGTGCCAGGGATGCTAAAGACACAAACTCAAAAGAAGATAAAGATCCATAAGCAAAACCTCAAAGAAAAACACAGCTTGACCACTGGGTCAAGTAGAATGTCTAGAAGAAATAAAACAAGAATTTTAAAGAAGTAATTAGTAATGATACAAATGAAATTAGAGTACTTAGAGGAAAGAATTGGAAAAAACTGAAAGCTATGGAGGAAGCACTTGAATAGAGGATTAACAACTTAGCACAAGAAATACAAAAACTCTTCCAAGAAACTGACTCCTTGACAGTTAGAATGGACCATATATAACATGACTCTATGAGATAAGAACTAATAAAGTCAAAAGACTGAAAAAAAGAAAGAATAAAGTTTCTTATATAAAGAAAACCGACCTGTAAAACATACGAAGAAGAGATACTTTAAGTGAATTTTTTTTTGGAGGGGGGAAGGCAGGGCAATTGGGGTTAAGTGGCTTGCCCAAGGTTACACAGCTAGTACATGTATCAAGTGTCTGAGGTCAGATTTAAACTCAGGTCCTCCTGACTCCAGAACCAGTGCTCTATTCACTGAGTCACCTAGCTGCTCCAAGAAGAGATAATTTAAGAATCATTGTATTACCTGAAAGCCATGGCTTAAAAAGAGTCTAGATATATTTCAAGAAATCAGGGAAGAAAATTGCCAAGACCTATTAGAACCAAAGTGAAAAGAGATAAGACATACCGGTTTTCTCCTGAATAAAACTCCTAAATGAAAACATTAAATCTGGAGTTTCCTGGTGAAAGAAAAAACACAGCAAGCATACTAAAAGAAAGAGTTCAAGTACCAAAAAGCCACAGTAAGGATCAGAAAAGATTCAGAAGGCATTATTTCAGAACAGAGAGCATAAGGCAAAAGATACAGGCTTATAACCAAGAAGAGCTTACCTAGAAAAATGGAGTATAATCTAAAAGGAGTAACTTTAAAGAAACAAAAGATTTCCAAGAATTCCTGATGAAAAAGCCAGTGCTGAGTAGAAACTGTGAAATAACAACACCAGAGTCAAGAGAAACATTAAAAGGTAAATACAGGGGCGGCTAGGTGGTGCAGTGAATAGAGCACCGGCCCTGGAGTCAAGAGTACCTGAGTTCAAATCCGGCCACAGAAACTTCACACAAAAACTAGCCGTGTGACCTTGGGCAAGTCACTTAAACCCAACTGCCCTCCAAAAAGCAAAAAAAAAAGGTAAATACAAATGAGTAATCAGAAGGGACTATATAAGGATAAGGTGTTTGCATTCTAATAAGGGAAGATGACATAAGTTTCTACTCAACTGTAATCTCATCAGGAACTGGGAATGGTTTTGTTAGATTTTTGGTGAACTTAAAAGAAAGGGAAGAGAGAAGAAAAGGAATATGTTAGAGAAGAAAGGGAGAACTTGTTATGTCATGAAATTAGGGTACACTAGTAGAAGACTATATAAACAAGGAAGAAGAGAAGGAAGGGAGAGATACAGACTAAGTGGAGGGTTATCCAGGAAGTATATACTGGTGAGAGAGGTTAAGTTCCTTTTTGAAAATTTCCAGATGTCCTTGGGGAATATTCTGTAGACAATGAGTTCTTAATTTTTTTTTCTAAGTGTCACAGACCCTATGGAATCCTCAGAATAATGTTTTAAAATGCATAAAATAAAATACATAGATTTACAAAGGAATCCAACAATATTGAAATAGTTATCAAAATATATATATTAAAAAAAGTTCGGGGCTGCTAGGTGGCACAGTGAATAGAGCACCGGCCCTGGAGTCAGGAGGACCTGAGTTCAAATCCAGCCTCAGACACTTAACACAAAAAACTAGCCGTGTGACCTTGGGCAAGTCACTTAACCCCAACTGCCCTCCAAAAAGCAAAAAAAAAAAAAAAAAGTTCACAAACCCTAGGTTGAGAATACCTTCTGCAGATCTTCACTGACCTGATTTTGAGTTTCAACCTAAGAAACCAATTTTTATTACAAACATTTGTTTGTTTTTTCCTTTCCTCAAAAGCTGAAAAAGTAATCATTCTGGGGCTGGTTCCAATTAAAAGCAAATTTGTTAAGATTTAACTTAAAGTAAAGAACAATACAAGGTTGAAAAGAAATTGTGGTTCCAATAAAAACTATGAAAATAAGAAAAACAGTAAGGAGAATTGGGGGGGAGAGCTATCACATCCTTCCAAGTTTAATCCACATCTAATCTGCAGCATTTCTTTCTACTCATATCTGCAAGGTACTTAAAAACATCCATTATAAATCTATGGTTTCATATAGCTATGGGACAATTTAAAATTTGTAGTGAATAGCAACATAAAGATCCTGGAAATTGATTTGTCAGCCAACAAGACAAAACAAAGGTAAATAAAAATCCGGAGAGAAGGGAATCAAATAGGATTGCATTGGATGGGGTAGTCTTAAAATTGAGGTATAATGATATTAAAATAACAATGAGTTTAAAAAGGAAAATTGAAATTGAATGGAAAGGTACAGCCCAACAATGGATGTTGTTTGCTGAACAAGCAATAGAGAACACAGGTTGTTTTTTCCCCCCAGTATAATCTAACTATTTCTAGAAGACAGGAAAGAATTCTAGAGCAATGTGAGAAAGCATAAAGTTTTAGCAGGAGAAAGGAAAATTGATAAATTAAAATTAGAATTTATGGAACAGCAACTGCAATGTATGTTGTTTGGAAGGAAAAAAAATATTTGTGAGGACATGGTTGGAGAAAATTGAGAAATGATGTCAAGCCATCACCAATCATCTTTTGGAGTGGGGTGTGATGTGACTAGAAAATCCATTTCAACGGCAAAAGTGCAGCATGATGACAGAAGTGCCAATCCTAAAACTCCATTACCTCAACTTTCCACTTTTCCTTCTTTTGACATACTCTGATTACCCTACATGCCTTCTTATATGAGCAATGTCTAGGGCTGCAACACTGGAAACTCATGGTTTAGGTTGTATCATTTATTTTTTGTCCTGTCAAAAAGAAGAAAAATCTTATGCGGTAAATACACTACAAAACTACTGGGTGTATAAATATAAATCTACATTTTCTTTATATTTAACAGACAAGAATGAAAATACACGACAGGAAAAATCTTGTTTTCTGGTTTACTATCTCTGAATCAAAATGATAATGGAGGTCTTAAGGATATATTCACATGAAAGAAATTTAAAATAAAAAATTTCCAGGCATTACAGGAAGCCAAAACTCTTATTATATACAGTATCTTGAGTGAAATTAAGTCTAGTGTAAGAAACAGGTTAAAAAAAATCAAAATTTGCATTCCCATCACATCATAACATGATTCCAGTCAACTAGATAAGGCCACTACATTGATCAGATTAATAGATTGTCCATAAGTAGCCGAATTATTTTCTGCCAACATAAAAACACTATTCAAGTGAAACAGAAACTTTCACTAAATTTCTAATTCGATCACTTTATTCAAGACAGCTAGTCAAGAAAGATGTGACTGAACCATTCTGCCTATGTATTTTTGTTTCTTTGTTTGGTGCTTGTTTTTAATCAATTACAGAGAGGACATTAAATTCACATTTTCACTTTGATATGTACTTAATCAGATTAATCAATAACATCTTCAGTTCTGACATGATGATCTCCCAAGTCACAGCATCAGAGCTCAAGATACAGCATAATTAAGTGCCTTGTTTCACAGTTCAGTTGATTATGAATATTGTCACCATTGGCCACATTAATTTACATCCATTGTCAATTACAGAATAGAAATAACATGTTCAATTCTGAGATCTAAACGATGAGACATGAATTTGGGGAGAAGCCAATCCACTGTTTGTCATTCAGGTCTCTCTGCCACTAGATGATGAGTCTAATCTGACAGTCCTTACATGGCCCTTCAGTGCATAGAACTCCAATGGTAATCAACAGGAGTAGGGTGTATATAGCAAGAGAAGAGCAGGAAGATGTATTTTTCTTAAACTGTAATCATTGTCAGGACTATTAAGAGTAGTTACCTATTTTTAATTTCCCTAAAAGGTGCCTCTGTAATGAAATAAATCTAGAAACAGAAGAAAGCTTGTTTTTTTAGCAGATATCCACCTGACCAAATCATGTACCCAAAATATTAATTCATAAAATGACAAAAGTGTCCATCAAATAACCAAATAATAAGCGTGTGGAGGTATTCTATTAGATCACCCTTACTAAAGACAAGTACAGAAAAGCTGCCAAGGATACTGTAACAATCAATAATCTGTAGCAAAGGAGCGAGTCTTTAAACAGGTTAATTTTTACACTTTGTCAACTATATATTAACTATGGAGACATTAGAGTGAATAAACATGAATAATGGGGTGGCTAGCTGGTGCAGTGAATAGAGCCCCGGCCCTGAAGACAGGCGGACCTGAGTTCAAATCCAGCCTCAGACACTTGACACACTTACTAGCTGTGTGACTTTTGGCAAATCACTTAACCCCAATTGCCCTCCAAAAAAGAAAAACAATAAACATGAGTAATGTTTCAAGTCCAAACAAAAAACTTAATAGGTGATAAGTTTACAAGGCAGCTAAAAACCAAAAATATTTTGAAGGCATATCCATTATTCCCTTTGAAAATTATCTAATTCCGTTACACCCTTAAAATTACATGCAGATATAGCTAAAGATCTCAAATCATCTTCAGCAGAGAAACTGTTTTCTACCATTGAGAAACCAGAGCAATTTTATTTTGGTTTATTTATAAAGCTTTAATAAACTGTATAGCATTTGAAATCATACATGTTCTAGATTTCATTTAAAACATTCTTGCTGGTAAAAAGCATTTCAAGATAATTTTCTTTTTTAAAAGAAATACAATAAAGACCTGCATTTCCCTAGAAATCATCTGGATCCCTCAAGGTATAATCAGCTCCAAAAAACTGAAATGCTAAAAGAAAAATAGACTAAGCCCCTACAAAAAATCCACCGTATTTTGGTTTCTTCCTTCCTTAGGCAGTAAGAGTTTCTTCTTTCTCATATGAAACTAACGATATACATCTGTAACAACTATTGTCATCTATGTCCATGACAGGTTTATGCCAATTTTTTTAAACTTAGGAAACATTTATACAAGGAGGCAAATGTTACAAATAACAAAACGTGGAATATCCTTTAACTTCTTTGGAAGAAACAGTTAATAATCAACCTTCTTATCAGAAGACTGCCCCAGGGGAGGCAGAAAGTGAGGGGCTGAACAAGACATAATAGTAATTGTAATGGTAGTAATAGCTCACATTAATAGAGTCATTTAGGTTTAATTTAGCACTTTCCTCAAAACAGCACAAATATTGGTACCCCCATTTTAGAGATGAAAAAACTGAAGCTAAAATAGATTATAACAGACAGTACAGCTCATAGCTAAGATCTGAACTTGGGACTTCTGACTTCAAGTCCAAGGCTCTTTTCCCTAATATATACTTTCTTTTGCAATACTTAAGATTCTTCCCAGTTCTAAGGTACACTTCCAACACAATTCTATGTCAAGGCATCATTTGCCTGACAGCTTGTAAGACACCCTGCATTGTGGTATAGCTAGTAGCCTGTTCTCTCCCAAATTATGATCTGTAACTTGGTATCATGGAAATTGGTCTAGCATGCTTTGTTGTGTCATTTCAGTTCTAATGAGAAGTCTATAAGAAAAAGTTAAAAAAAACCCACACATTTAATGATAATCTGCTAATGAGGCTAATTTTAAAAGCCAAGTACAAGATAGCTTAGCTAAATATGAAGAGGCCTATCCTCAGGAGGTTGGCTATGAGGTAATAAATTCTTTGATCATGGCATCCCATAAAAAAAAAAAAAAGACAAAACAGAGCATGGTCCTCAAGCCTACCTGCTTCTGGAGGGGTGGAAATAGAGTGACAGGAAAGGAGATAGAGGTTGCTAAGAACCATACAGTTTTTAAATCATTTATAAACATTAACTTAACTGTTGGTTGTCTACATATAAGATCTTTGGCTAATGACCAAAAAGCTGACAGATTTCTAAAGAAACTGAATCATGTCAATATTGACATCTTTATCATGAAATTAAATCTGATACTATCAAGAAATGAAAGAGGCCAACAACGGTCTGTAGACCACACAGAAGTCTCATACCCACACATCACAACCACTTTCTTCAGAAAGACTATCAAGAGGCATTGGACACGGCAAGTACCCAACAGCATTGTCTTCAGAAAAGAAATGACTACATCTCCAGAGAGTGACAATAACTACCTCCTGTGTACAGCTGGGAGGCACCGATTTGTTAAAGCAGGGATCCAGTTGAACACCTGACTAAAACTGAGTAGATAATGCAAAACAAAACAAAAGAGGCTCCAAACTCAGGCTATTTACACGGAAAAATGTTTTTCCTTGAACTGTAGTATAGCATACTGAAAAGTGCTCTGAATGTGGAGTCAGAAAGATGGAGGTTCAAATCTCACCTTTGACATTTACTACACGGGCAAGTCTCTCAGTCTGTAAAGTGAGGGGGCTAGACTAGCTGGCCTTTAAGGTACCTTCCAGATCTACATCTATAAGCTACAGACTTTATGGTACAGAGAAGGGACAGTCTATCCTTATGACTTCATCAGAGAAGGCTTGTTTCTATAATGAAAGCAGAGTTTAGGGAATATGAATGTTGTGGAGGTATACAGGGAGGACTGGAAGGATCAAAGTCAAATAGGTCAATTCAGAGATTATTTCTAGCCAGTAGGTTACAAAAAAAAAAAAAAAGACTGGCTGAGGATGATGGCAATATAAGTGCGAAGAAAAAGGGAAAAGAAAGCAATCAGAAAGGTAGAAGAGCTAGAACTTAGTGACGGGCTGGACATAAGTGAAGCAGAGTGGAAGGGGGTCAAAGTCAACGTTCAGATTTTGAGTCTGAGGAGTTAGGGACATGATGGCACCCACTAGAAGAAACTGATAAGCTGGAAAGGGAAACTGGATTGGGGTTGGTGGTAAGACAAATTTGGCTTTAGTCATGTTAAATTTAAAGTTAACAGTATAACAACTGAAGGAAACTTTGTGTAGACAATGGAAATTTGAGGCTCCTAGGTAAGAGGTTTTGGCTATGGAGGGATAGATTTAGGAATCATCAGCACAGTGACAGCTTTAGTCATGAGCATGGCAAAGCGTATCTAAAGAGTGAAGAAAAAAGTAGACAAGTGAAGAACCAAGGTCTATACCTTGAGGGATACCCTCTATTAGGTGATAAGGGAAAGAACAAGAGCCAGGAAGGCAGATAAAGAGGTAGAGGCTTTAGAAGGAAGAGATTCAGAAGATGACAAAAATCTGGAGCAAATACAATATCATTTTCTACTTTTTTTGTCCATTTCCTTTGCAGAAGGAAAAGAAATGGAAGGATAAAGAGAGACCACTTTAAAATATCCTTACTTCTCCTTCAGCAAAATTGCTTTCTCTCCTATAATAAAGATATTTTATTTTATCTTTTAAGACACTGAGTGAAAGGGACCCTGGAGATCATCTAGTCTTATTCTTCCCATTTCTTATTCCTAATCAACCAACCCTTCCCTCTAACCCCAATATTAAATACATTTTCCCATAAGATCAGTGCTCCAATTATCTAAAACTATGTCAAAGGAAGGCAAAGGAAGACAATAGGAATCGTTTCTGAATCTTTATGTCCTTGTAAGGGACCTGTATGAACTCAGCCATTGGGATATACAACAATAACAACAACAACAACAATTACAACAACGACGCACTTCCTCAGGCTTTCAGCTTCTAGGGAACCAAGGCAGTATCGCTTAGAATCCAGTAGTTACTAAGCATGGGTATTCCATAGTAACCAATCCAAAATGTCTGACGAGGAGGGATGTAGTTCTTAGAAACATAAAAGATTTGGAAATGATGTCAAGGACAAATGCGATAAACTACCTCATACAGAGAAATACAGTATGAAGCTATATGAAGGCTATATAGCATGTATCTCTTTGGAATAACAACTTAATTCTTTGTCCAAATCAAAGACATTAGTCCCCAATGCATTCTAGCAGGAAATTAAAATAGGAATCAGTTCATATACCTTCACTGAATGTTTGTAGGTGAATTAAATCCCAGAAACTGTCCTAAATGCTATTTCCACCAGAAAGTTTTCCATTAAGGCAAGTTTCAGTTATATGTAAGCAACGAGAAAATATTGGGATTCTTAAGAATACATGGAAGAACACTGAGAATCAAAAATGAGGCTTTGGGTTTTAATGTAAAACAGTACTGTGGCTTTAGTATGATTTTATAAATAAAGCTAAAATAAGCCAATGCTTTAACTTCACCATTTTTGCTCAGATTAAGGGGTTTTTTTGGGGAGGGCAGATCTACTTTATATCTATTTTAGCACTGATTTGGAGTATATTTATTAGCATAATTTATTTATATTTACTAGTAAGGATACCACCATTTCCAGACAAAAGAATGTTTAAAAGACTACCCCAGTAGCTTCTTTGGTTAGCAAAAATTATGAACGTTTTAAATCATTCGGATAAAAACTTAAAGGACTTTGTTGGAGAAATAATTTCTCTCATATAAACCTTTTTGTCATTTATAAACACATGGTTATAATGAAATATATAATACATTTTCCCCAAATCATTTGGTATCACATAAATTCTGACCCTACATCAAGGAAACTGGAAGAAAAAAAAGCCATCATTAGGTGGTTTCTAAATGCTACACTAAAATTACTGTTTAAGACTATATAATTACAAAGAAATTAAGATGTAGTTTAAAAAAATTGTCCTGTACAACTTAACTAGTGGCACTTAAGACACGAAGTGTTAACTCATTTATTTTTTGATTGTTAAATGCTTCAAGGTAATTGGTTTAATGCAGAAAATAATGGTGAAAAAACACTTGAGTAAATGTGATTGTAAGACATTCAGGCATGCAGATCAAATAAGCTATAGGTTGACTGGGTAATGAATCTGGCCTAGGATTCAACATGCTCGCCTCTTTAAGAAAGGATTTATGAATATTGTCTTTAGTAAAGCCACTTTAAGATGACGCCTTAAAAAATGACAAGGCAGTTAGTAGGTATTTACATTTTGGGAAGAACCTTGCCTTGTCTCTCCTCTGAGGGTAAAAAGAACTGCATCAACTTTCAGGGACGGTAGCATTCAGTGGTTGCTGTCGGGTCTTCTACTGGTTTTACACTTCAAAGAGAAAATGGTTGCAGCTGTATCCATTAAAGAAATGAATGATAAAAGAACTATATGGAAAATTACTTTAATTTGCTTAAATACATGGATTAAAAGACAAAAAATGAGGAGACTGTAATATTTGACTCAATTTGACTCCAGATTTGGTCACTATAGATAACCTCATCTATTACAGACGCTTGAGAAATCTGAACCATAATTAACTCAAAGATATGAAGACTTTCATTAGTGTGGGGAACTTCTCAGAAGAGAACTTCCTCTACCCAATCTGTCTATCAGTTAGTAGTGAATAAGTCCCAGAAAGCTGCCAGTGGGCCTACTCATTCATACTTAGTAAGTATCAGATGTGGAACCTGAACCCAGATCTTCCTATTTCTAAGCCCAGAACTCTACCACAGGGGTAGGGAACCTGCGGCCTTGAGGTCATATATGACCCTCTCGTCCTTAAGTGTGACCCTTTGACAGAATCCAGACTTCACTGTGAAGTTCCCTAGCCCATGTGCTACAGTTATTCCTTTTTTCCCCCTGAGTAGTATTGCAAATTTAACCCATCAACTACTTCATAAATGTTCAACAAATTTAAGGCAAAATGGCAGAATATGATATATTCTCTGAGGTGTTAAGTGAGGGTTTTGTTTAAAGAGGACAGAGGTTTGTTACTGTGTAGGTGAATCGTATTTATTTGTTACAGGTTAAGACGAAGCTCCATATAAGTTATAAAAATGAATGAAAGAAATTTACATTAATGGCAACAGCCAGGCTACGCTTTTTTAATAACTATATTTTAAAGTGCATCTTGCCCAGGTTATTTAACAACAAAGGGGCTGTAGTTTAGGGATGTCGGAGGAAAATAAAGTTATGTTATTTGTATTTTTTTGTATGAAGCTACTTATCCAAAAAAAAATCCATCCCATTTACAGTCCGTATAAGAGAGATGAACTTATAAATGTAAATTAATATGTTGAGTGATAAGAGTTGAATAGAAATGTTGCTGTTTGGGACTATTTTATTGTGGAGTTTTATTGCCATCATCTTAGTTTACAATAAAAGCTAAGCCTTTTTTTCACTTTAGGCCAGACCAGCAACCACTCAGTCGTCAGGAGATGAGATTGTAGTGAGAACAGAGTGTGCCACACAGTAGAGCAGGTCATTTTGCTAAGAAGGCAGATCACACTGCAAGGCTCAGTCTTCTTTGTCCCTATTACAGAACTGTTCGTCTTTTTCTCCTTGAAGGGATTAATGGTTCCCAGGTCCTGCTGTTTCATCTCATTGCCTGCCCCTCTCGATTGAAAAAAGGCAATAAAATCATAAAAATATAAATATTTTCTTGTTTCTCTACTCTGAAAATATTTAAAAGGCATCTGTGTGAGCCCATGTCTATGTCTGGTACACAAGAAATAAAGTCCTCAGGCACAAAAGTTTTCAAAATTACTTACGGTGTCAATACTGTGGGACATGAACAGATGTTAAAGGAGCTGTCACTACTTCATTTTATTTAAGCTAATAGCATTATCAATATTAGCCATGTCCCTGGAGAGCATTGTGGCAAAAAGATAAAGGATTCCTATGTAAGTATAAATCCTAAGATTGCCAAAAAACATGATTAGCAAAACCATAGACCCTCAGTAGCTACTGAATTTCTGCCAAATGAGAGACTATTTTTGAAACTAAGTAGGAAAGTACCTCTAATGATCTGGATTAATACTCAGATCCAGGGATATTTCTAGTTTGCTTAATGGGTAACTTAAGTATCTGGCACCTGGCTCAAATATTAGGCTTGAGGTAGGCAGTAGAATAAAAAACATGAGGAAAAAAACCCCTGTAAACTAGGTAAAAAAATATCATGGAGGTTGTCAAAACAGCAAATCCTAACATAAAACATAGAATGGAACCAAGGCACTGTCCTACCTTGTTAATGTGCTGCATTTTAAAATTGTAGGACACCATGCAAGGGGGAAAAGGAAGCTCAGGTTCAGCCCTCAAGCTAAGCTTTATCTCTCAGCTGAAACAGCCATAATGCATACTGGACACTACCACTAAGTCATTATGAATTACAGAGTCAAAAATGCCTCATTTTTCAGAACTCCAAAGGTTACAGCCAACTGTCAATCCCAGCAGGGTTTCAAACCAGCCAAGATGAGAGAAACATTCGAAGTCTGACAACAAGGAGAATTTTTGTTTATAACTTTTCCTCTGCTTCTTACCTCTAGAAGCCAATCTGGGATAAGCCTAACTTTAGGAAGATTTAACTGACTGGGAAGAGTTTGGACCCATCCCTTCATCTCTGGCATGGAGACCTCAACAGCCTCATCAAGGGTATGGGTTAGTTCTTTTTTTTTTAATATATTTTTTATTTTTATTTTTTAAAATTTATTTTCTTGTTTACATCATTCATTTCCACCAGATTTTGAGTTACAAATTTTCTCCCCTTCTTTCTCCTACCCCCAATCCCAAAATAGTGATCCCACTGTGAAGCCCCTCCCACAATCTGTTCTCTTTTATGTCCTCCTCCAACACCCCTCTAACTTTCTGGTAGTGCAGGGAGGGTCTCCCTACCCCAGTCTCTATATGTCTTAATTCCCAGTTGCATGTAGTTAATAATAATAATACATATATATACATACATACATACACACATACATATACACACACACAAGTTTGTCTGTTTTTTAACATTTGATTGTAAAGCTTTAAATTCTAGATTCTTTGGATTCCTCCCTTGTCACCCACCCCCACTGGAAGGACAAGCAATTCAATACAGGCTGTACATGTGTAATCACGCAGGACATCTCCACAGTGGATATATTGTGAGAGGCTGATTGTATGTCCCTCCTTCCTATCCTGCCCCCCCACCCTCGTTCCGTTTTCTACCCTGTCCCTGTCCCTTTACTGAAGTGTGTGCTTCCAGCAACCCTCCCCCCAACTCTGCCCTTCCCTCCATAGTCCCCTCTCTCATCCCCATCCCCCCTGCTCTGTGTGGCAAGATACCCAGTTTAGAGTTTATGTCGTTCCTTCCCTAAGCCAAATTCAATGAGAGTAAATGAAAGTAAAGTTGTAACAGTTATCCCTTGCCTCTTCTATATGGGACGATTAACCCCATTTTGTCTCTCTCTGTCTCCTCTCATTCAAGTCCTCTCCCACCTCAGAATTTCACTTTTTAAAGTATCACCTCTTCCTATTTAATTGATCCTATGCCCTCTATGTACACATATACACACATGCTCAGATATGTATTCATATGCATATATACCCTCCTATATAGACATATGTGTAGACTATATACATATATATACATTTGTATTCCCTTCACCTATCCTCATACTAAGAAAAGTTTCATAAGTTACTATTATTGTTTTTCCATATTGGCATGTAAATAGTTCGACTTTGATCAGTTCTTTAAGATTTCTTTCCCATGTTTACCTTCTCATGCTTCTTGTGTTTGAATGTCAAATTTTCTGTTCAGTTCTGTTTTTTTCAGCAAGAATGCTTAAAAGTCCTCCACCT
>JAQQSW010010499.1:0-12978 GCA_028646575.1 Pseudocheirus occidentalis | reverse complement strand
GGTGTGGGAGTTCTGAGTTCTGGGCTGTCTTCCTCCTGTTCCATGCTTTGATCCTTTTTGTCCACAATAAAGGATTCTACAGTTTTATTGCTGTTCTTATTTTGCTTCCTTTTTCTCATGTTGGCCAGTCAATTAATCGATTGTTCGTTGTTTTTTTTTTAGCTCTGTGAAACTCTGCTTCCAGGGGGGGAAGCTTTGTTCCAAATTGCTGGGGTTTTCCCAGCTGCCGGAGCTATTAGGGGGTTGTTGCAAGTCCCCCTAGCTTTGGCTTGCTGAAAGCACACACCAGGACCACCACCCAAGACCACGATCTAGATACAGGCCGCTCAACACAAGAGCATTTGGCCCTGATCAATCGATTCAGCCTCCCTGTGGAGTCTGCAGGCCAGGGGCTCTGAAGCAGCCTGGTGGGGACCACCGCAGGTTCCAGCAGTTCCCTTCCCCCACTGCTTCCTTGCCCGGTGGACAGAATGGCCGAACTGCTTTTCCTCCCCCAAATTAATTTTCAAAGTTTCACTTTCACTAACTGTCTCTGACCCTGGTTTGCAGGATTTTAAGATCCCCTCAGGCAGGTGCTTTAGATATTCTCTGAAGCAGACTCAAACTGCAGCTTGGGAGGCTCAGCTCCTCCTGGCTGCGGCTGCGGTTTGGGCTGGGTCGGTCTCTGCTCTGTTGTGAGCTGCCCCTCTCCCATCCCTGTTCCTCATGTCTTGGCAGATGTGGAGGTGCTGGAGGCTGTAGGTCCTCTCCTCTGAAGACTGGCTGTGGGGCGGCTAGGCTCAGCTCAGCCCGGCTCCTTCCCACTGCCCTGGGCCTGGCTGCGGTCTCGGCTTTAGGCTGGACCAGCCTCTGCTCCTGGCCTCCACGCCGAGCCCCTGCTGCTCTCTGCTTTCAGCGAGAGATGTGTTTTCTGTATTTTTGTGAGTCTGAGAGTCCTAGACTTTGCCTGGGCTCATATTTTTATGGGTGTTTAGGGTGGCAGTGTGGGAGCTGCGTATCCTTGTTGCTTTGACGGGGCCATCTTGGCTCCGCCCCCCATTCAATGCAATTCTTAACTGTGCCCTTTCCATAAAAGATCAAACCAACTTGCTTCAGGTTCTTTGCAATCCCAACATGAATTCACAGATGTCACATAGGATATAGCTGAAATTGTAGCTTCATAGATGGGCAGCTGGAGGGAATCTCAGAGTTCATACAGTCTAATTCCCTCATTTAACAGATAAAGGAAACTGAGGCCTGAGACATTACCCAAAGCCAAACAGAGAGGAGATCTGGGATTTGTAATCAGATCCTCTCATACCACATCCTTGACACACATACCCCTCCAATAAGCGCAATGCAAACATACCCTAAATAAAAGGTAACACGGTATAATCACGCAGAGGTTGGGAAACTGAGGCCTCAAGGCCACATGTGGCCCTCTAGGTCCTCAAGTGTGGCTCTCTGACTGACTCCTAACTTCACAGAACAGTAAAACTTGTACTCAGTCAAAGGGCTTCACCCGAAGAACTCCAAGGCCACATGTGGCCTCGAGGCCAAAGGTTCCCCACCCATGGATTGTGGGTGGAAGTTTAGACTTGGAATCAGAGGGATTGGGGTTCATCCTCCACCTGTAACACTTCTTAGATGAATAACCTAACCTTAGATGAATAACCATAGGCAAGTAGTCACAAGGCTCCAGTTTCTTCATCTATAAAACGAGGTTAATACCAAGTCTAGTCCTTATTTCTCAGGAATGTTGTGGTGCTCGAATGAGGTAATACAGGATATCTCGAAAAAAAGCCACAGTGCAGTTTTAAATGTTAACATCAGAAGGATAAACACTTCAAGCTTAGAAAATACATATGAAAGATGAATTATTTACAAATTTAAAATAACAGCATGTTTTTTTAAATCAAAATTCAACATAACTACTACATATATCACCCTAATTGGGTTTTGAACTTTGTAAAAACTCATCAGTTGCTGCTCAGTGACTGAATGGATTTCATTTGTAATGGTAGCCTTAACAGCATCCAAAGAATGAGGTTTTGATGTATAATATGACAGCTTCGAGATGATTGCATAAGAGAAGATCTAATGGGGATAGAGATCAGGTCAACCAGGTGGCTGAGCAGGAGGACCTCCTCTACTGACCCCCTGGTCTGAGAAAGGGTCACCCAGAAACTGTCACACACATATTGCATAATGGCAAGGTGCTTGTCTTATTAAAATTAAAACTATATATTATTCAAAATTCATAAAAGCAAAATTCAAAAAGCATAAAAATGTAAACTATATTTAAAGTGGTTTTTTTGGTAATTTTGTAGCATTTATATTTCTTAAATTATTAAGGCTTTAAAGTATATTCTTTTAGGACATATACATATATTTTACATTTTACATATATGTAAAATGTATATATTTTACATTTTACATATATGTAAAATGCTTGTAAAACATACAAATACTATATAAAGTCAGTAATTATTATTTATTTATAACAACCTGCATGAGCATACCTAGCCCATGCATACTTATATACATTTTGCCTTCCTCGTCTCTGGTTCACAGAATACAGTATATTTCCCCATGATAAAAGCCTGTTGAGTTTTGTTCCCTCAATGTAGGGAATATAGAACATCTTCTGATCTATTAAGAGAAAGTCTGGTACTGTAGCAACAGAACCCTGAACTCTCCAGTTCTAGAGAACTTTCTTACGGCTTGGGCCTTCAGCTCTTTTGATGAAGGTGATGCCTATAGTGCCAGGTTAGGAATGGACTGTATGTATTTTACAAATGGACAGGGTCATCTGATGGACATCTGATCTAGGGGTGGGTAAGCCAGGTTGGCTTTGGCATCACTTTTATGGAAGACCATTGACAAACTAGAGTTCAATAGTTAAAAGACTCAAAACTGTTGCCATAAAAGCTTAAATATATGTAGAGCTTTCAGATTTACAAAGTCCTTTCCTTACAATCATCCCAGGTGATTTTGCCAAAGGTCTTACAAATGGTGAGGGTCTGAAGCAAGATTTGAACTATCTGTTCAAATAAATGAAGACATTTATTGTAGACAGATGACTTATGGGAGATGATAGCTGTCTTTAATTCCACTTGTTCTGGCTGGCCCTGGAGTAGAAGTTGCTGACAGGTAGATTTCAGCTGGTTATATGGAAACTCCTGTTAATGAATTAAGCTGTACAAAAGAGGAACTGGGTGGCGAGTCTGTCCATTACTGGAATCTTCAAAAGGAAACTGAATTATTTTTTGTTGAATATGTCAGAAAGAGGATTTAGGTGAGGGACTGTACTGGATGACCGCCAATCTGACTCAGATTCTATGACTTGATGTGCCAGGTAAGAGGGAGTCAAATGAAATATAATTAAAGTGCTGATTTAAGAAACCTAAGACCAGCAGGAAAGATTAGAGAAGAGAAGAAACAAATAATAGGAATGAATTATAAGGCTTTTGTACTAGCCTGACTACCTGGAAATAAAGTCTTGGCACAAGATGATGGCAGAAGGAATGGTGAACAGTGATATAACGTGTATCGTGAAGTGCTTTCTTGCTAATGGTAAGGCAGACAAGTGTTATGATCTCCATCCCTCTTAGAGATCAGAAAACAGACTCAAAATGGGAAAGTTATTTGTCCTGAGTCAAACAGCTACTGTATTTAGTGCCAGCTTTCCCTTGACTATACAGCTCAGCAATCAGAAGGAAATGATGAGGAAAGAAATGATAGGTTTCTCTCTCTCTCCCTCCCTCTCTTTCTCTCTCTGTTTCTTTCTGTCTCTCCCCCTCTCTCTCTTCCTTCCTCCTTCCCTCCCCTCCCCCTTCTCTCTCTTATTTGAGAGCACGAACTACCAAAATTCTGATCCCATTCTTTGACAAAAATCTCCTGCTGCTGCTGCTGCTGCTGTTCAGTCCTTTTTTTAGTCACGTCTGACTCTTTGTGGCCTCATTTGGGGTTTTCTTGGCCAAGCTTCTGGAGGGCTTTGTCATTTTCTTCTCCAGCTCATTTTATGGAGGAGGAAACTGAAGCAAGAAGGGTTAAGAGACTTGTCCAGGATCCTACAGCTAGTAAGGATCTGAGGCCAGATCAGAACTCAGGGAGATGAATCTTCCTGACTTCCAGGCCTGGTACTATAGCCACCTAACTGAAATCTGCTTTAGCAAAAATCTGCTACTTGGTACCTGTGTGACTTTAGGTCAACCATTTCCCCTCAAAGGGCCTCAGTTTCCTCATTTGAACTAATTTGATAAATTAGTCAAATAAAAAGTATTCATGGTGCTGGAAAGGACTTCTGAGCATTCCTTGGGCAGCAAGGAGATTAAATTGATTAATACGTAAAGACATCAATTCACACTATTCGTTGCAAGATCAAAGACTGTGCTTAAACTCAAATACTGTGGCCACATAATGAGAAAATAGGACTCAATGGGAAAGTTGGCAAAGATTGAAGGCAGAAGGAAAAGGGAATAGCAGAGCATGAGATGGATACAGAGTGTCACAGAAGCAACAAATGTAATTTTGGACAGACTTCAGGAGATGGTGGCTAGAAGAGCCTGGTATACTATGGTCCATGGGGTCATGAAGAACTGGACATGACTAACAACAAAGTTCCAGGCACCATAATCTGTCATGTCCCTCCTAGCTCTGAATTCTTTGATCTTCTGAATACCCTGTGCCAAGGTCTCTTAGCCAGGATTGTGCCCAATCATATCTTCCCACCAGCTGTTTCCAAACAGGTCTGATTTCATGGGATGAATGACTTCTGGCAAATCTGTAGTCAGCAGCTGTTGGCAGCTGCCAACATTTCACCGCTTTGTCTATTAGAATACAGCAGCCTGAAATCACACTTATTGATTCTCCCTGCACTTCTCTTCTTCTCCCATCCTCCTCCTCTGGCCCAAGCATTCTGAGTGTGCAATTCTTTTCTGTGGGTCATGCGGCTGCTTCCTGAATATAGTCTCTCAGATGCTGTTCAACAGCAAATTATTCCCAGCTCCAAACACCAATTCCAGTGCATGCTGGTGCATGTAAGAGTTTATCAGAGGTCAGGGTCACTCCAGACAATGTGGAGAATCCAAAGGCTTTAACCCTGTATTCCTGGAGAAGAATGCATCTGCGGTCTGGCGCCACCCTTTCTCCCTACCCCTTCCCCCAGACTCAGCCTTGTTAAGTCCTCCCACTATACAGCACAATTATGGTGATCAAGAGAAATGAACTAAATTAGAGTATGTGCCAGGGGAAGCTTCTCCTTCACAAGGTCAAATGGGATGTCTTTTATTTCTTTTAGGTCAGGATCGAGCTCATGGGGCCTTTCAGCTGAGTACTATGTGTTGCAGGCCTGAGATAAGCAAAGCTTTCTTTGAAGGTAAGTCCCAGGATTAGGAACTGTTATAGAATTCTTCATTTATGCATATACATACACATACATCTTATATATGTGCATATATTTGCATTTTTTATACCATAAGACTAGGCTTTATGCCCTCAGGTCCCTCATTCTGTCCCTTGTTGCCTCAGGCCTAGCTTCCTTAGGAACATTCCAAGATATGGATCTTTCTCCTGGGTCCTCTATCAAAGATCTCAGGACCCTACTTCTCAGCTTTCCAAAGTGGGGAAAAAAACAACTCAACTAATCTGACCAACTAATCCATACTCTATTAAGGGATCTTCCCTCGCTTCCCAGGGAGTAGGGTGAGGAATTTTTATCTGAAATCAGATGTCAACTTGGGAATATCTTGAGGAGTTTCCAAAGTGACCCACATGAAACAGGAAGTCATTTTTTTGTTGTTGCAAGAAAGAGACACCATTTGTCCATTCAGTCATTCAATTAACATTTATCAAGCAACTACAGTATACAAGGTTCTATGTGCTGGCAGAGAGACAAAAATAACTGAGGCTGGGATGGTCTCCCGACTTTCAGAGAATCTACATTCTACCAATAAATACAAGGTGTCTCAAAAGTCTCAATGTAATTTCAAAAGCTTAAATAGCTATTAAATTTTAATAGCTTAAAGATGCACTATGACTTTGAGGACACCCTATATAATACAAGGGGTAGGGTTAGGGGAGGAAGAGCTGAATAAAGGAAATATAATCAAATAGGATTCAAGCTAGTTTATACTGATCACCTGACATGTAGGTATTGTGGAGATGACAAAAGTAGCAGATGATCAAGTTCTTGCTCCTTAGGAGACCTTTTCAAAAAGCTAGATGGGAAGACAGGACTAATAGATGATTAGGTGACAGAATAACAGCTACCTACTTTAAGAACAAAAGGTATTTAGAAGAGGGAGTGTGGGCAGAACTGGGATTTGAATTCCGGTTTTGAGATTTCCAAACTCATTGCCTTATTTTGCCTACAACTTACGTGTGTGTGTGTGTGTGTGTGTGTGTGTGTAGTCATAGCTGCCAACATTAATGACATGGAAAAAGGTCCATTAATGAAAGACTGTCACAGGAGCCCTCTACTCCTCCCCACTGGCCTTCCCCTATCCCATTCTAATTCAGGGGTCTCACTGGCTTCCAGGTTGCCAGGATTTGTAATCATACGGTCTACTTCTCCATGGGGGGACTGCCTCTAGTAAATCAGTAGATCCCCATTTGAGATGGGAACCTTATCCCTCAGAAGAAAAACTTCATTTAATTCCAAGTCCAAGTAGGTCGGAGTTCACAGGCTTCACCAATAAAGTATGTTTTACAGAGAGGGAGGCACTGGGGAGGGTGAATAAGCTAGGTTGGGGTCAGGGTTTTCCCAGCTGGAATTAAAGAAAGGCAGTGTCCTTGGCAAAGAGGGGAAGAAAACAAGCTGCTTCACTGGTCTACCATACCAATGGTAACAGATACCCCTTGCCCCTCCCTCCTCAAACATCTCTTAAACTCACACCCCTTCTAATTCCCTATTAGCATGGGGAAAATTGAATATTTGCTATGTCTCTCTCCTACAGGTGATGGAAGAAAGTACTGAGAAGTTTCAGCCCAGTGTAATTCAGTCTTATCTCCATAGGTCCCTTTGGCAGTCTGGGGAAGGCCACGGACCCTTTTTCTGGAAAAAAAAAAAAAAAGTTTTTAAAAAATACATATATAAAATATGCGGGTTTATAAAAGAAACCAATTGTACTGAATTACAATTGCAAAAAAAATAAAATAAAATAAAATACATAGAGCCCAGGTCTATGTACCTGATAAACCACAATTTGTTGTCAGAAAGCCTGTTAGCTGGGTGGTATTGGGTGAGTCATCTCACGTCTCCAAGAATGTTTCATGTGAAACATCAGGATTCAAGAGTTCGAGTAGAAAGGTGCCTTAGAGATCATCTAGGCCCACCCTTCCCTCCAACTCCCCCTGTTTTACAGATGAAGTCTAAAAAGGCAGAAGTTCACACAGGCCATAAATGGCAGAGTTGGGAGTCAGACTCCCACCAGGCCACAGCAATGGATGATTCCGAAGGATTAAGTAACTGGACATAAAACTGGTCACTGCAAACTAATCAAGTCTGTCACTCCTTCTCACAGTTCTACAGCAGCTTCCTGGCGTCTCCTGGTCCCTCCTGTCTAACTCTTCTCCCTTCCCACTCCTGCTTCTTAAGGAGTTCCAAATTTCCTTAGTAGAAACTACCCTTCAGAAAGGAGGGGGAAAGTTCTGTACCAGTTCATTGACAAAAGATACTGTTACCTTCTTGTATTTCTAAAGATAGGAAAAGACACCAGCAAGACAAGACTTCAAATATACACACCACAAAAACAAAAACAGAAAAAGCACCACTTGGTCTTGAGACAGTTTTATTCTCCATAAGCCAGCGAGGAAATCCAAAGCACTGGGCCCCTTCTCCCCCTTTCCCTGGATTGATGGCTGGGCCATTGTCTAGGAAGTTTTTTGTGTGACTAATCAGTGGATTCATCACCCATTCCTAATGCCTGGGAGCAAATGAAAGCTTATTCCCAACTTGTGTAGAATTCCTTGTGGTCCTTTAAGAGGGCATGGAAATGTATACTGTTAAGCAAAGGACCTGTAGCTGAGACAGAGACAGAGACAGAGACAGAGACAGAGACAGAGAGACAGAGACAGAGCTAGAAAAAGAGAGAGAAAGAAAAAGAGAGAGAGAAAAAGAGAAAGAAAGAAAGAGAGAGAGAGAGAGAGATATGGAGAGAGTCTGTGTCTGTCTGTCTGGGAGGGGTGTGAAATGAGAAGATAAAGCAAACCTCTTTATAAGGAAGATATGGATACTGTGAAGGCATCAAGAGCATTTCAACATTTGCTGCAAAATGAAATTAGAGCATGCCCTTCTGTGCTCTTTGAAAAACATCTGAGTTCCATAAACTCTTTTATGAGGATTAGAGGTGAGGCTGAAAGCAAATGGTTTCCTCTTTGATAAAAATGGGAAAAAAAAACCCTTGCATTCCATTTCTCCCACCCCACCCCCCTCAGTCTTCAAGGCCCTCATGCATATTTGACATGTTTTCCATCAAAGCAGAGATTTCCAGCGAGCTGGCCTAATGTGAGCAGCTTTTAAAAATACTTCAAACTTCTTCTTAAAAAAAAAATTTACTCAAATGCCCAAGAAGCCTTTAAATGAGTGAATGAGTGAGTGTGAGTGTGTGTGTGTGTGTGTGTCTGCGTGTGTGTGTGTGTGTTTGTGTGTGTAGGTTCTGGAATTCCCTCTCCCTGCATGTCTGTCAGTCAGTCAGTCAACAGTCAGACACCAAGTATTCTGCACTTATTGTATATGAGGTAGTCTGCTAATTGCTAGGAATATGAAGAATGGCAGAAACATGCCTCTCGGATCCTCAAGGAGCTCATATTATGACTAGGAAGACAATATGTAAACAACCACATACATACAAAACATATATTGTAAACAAGATGCCATCTGGGAGGGAGAGTATTCACTGGAGAAGGGAACAGTTTGGCTCCCTGATTCTGGAAAAGGGGAGAGACCCATTAGGGTTAAAATGGCCCAGAAAGAGTTTCTGGTGGGTTCAGGACTTCGGTTGAGTCACGAAAGCTGACGGATATTCTGAGCTATTCTTTCCCCAGTTGTGGGCCTCTTGGATCACACCTGGCAAATTCAAACACTGACCACTATTATCAAAAGACTTTGGGTTAGGCCTTCAAAAATAGTGTAACTAACACTTACTCTGTGCCAAGCACCATGTTAGGCCCTGGGAGAGATACAATACTTGTGTGTGATCCCCCTGACAAGCAAACGGGGGTAACACACAAACATAATCTTAACTGGTATCAAGGGAGTGGAGGGATATAACCAACCAGGGGGGTTAAGAGAGAAGGCCTAGAAAAGCGGGGTGCATTTCAATTAACTTTAAAGGATGGGTAAAAATTCAGCAGAAATTTGAGGGGGTGGGCATTCTTGTGTAAGGAACAATGTAAGCGAAGGCACTTAAGTGTGAGAGTGCAGAGAGGTCTAGTATGGCAAGCACATAGAAGGTGTGGAGAGCAATTAATAACAGAAATTTTGAAAGGGAGGGTTATGCCATATTGTAGAGGGCCTAAAGTTCTAGGAGTTTGAAATTCACTTAAAAGGTACAACTTTGTTTCTAGTTGATCCTGGTTTTCAAAAATGAGCACAAATAGACACAGTTTATGAAGGAAAACAGAAGGACTTAAAACCTTCCTCAGTTTTCAACATGGTTATGGTTTAGTCTGTCTCAATGAATCCTAAGCATTCAGCTTCAGTAGTAGGCTCTCCATTTGTTAAAAATCAAAGCCACATTCCTTTAAATAGCCTGGGGGAAAGAGGGCCAAGAGTGGTATGAGAGAAACAATGGACAAATCAGCTCTTTAACAACTGGAAGAGAAACTGAGCAAACAGTCCTCCAAGTACTAGCTGATAAGGCTCTTAAGCAATGACTGTTATCTGAAAAGGAAAGGGGCTCCAAGGGCAAGGGCTTGGCTCAAAAATTCAGAGGCTGAAGTTCTCACCCCAAAAGTTGCTCTTCCTTCCCCACCAGTAATCTGACCTTTACCAGGGCCTGCGTCATTTGAAAGTAGAACTACCTTACAGAAGGTAGAAATGCCTAAGTGAGGCATTCATAAACCATTCCTAAATCCAAAAGTACTTATCCCACTGGTCTGAAAGTAGACCGTTAGTGATTCACTCCTTTTAGTCTTACAGACCTATATACAGACCTATACTAGAAGAGGCCTTCTAGTACTGAAATGAGAATTGTCTTGGTATTCACATTTTACTAATTATTGTTGTTAAGTCATATCTGACTCTGAGACCCCATTTGGCAAAGATATTAAAATGGTTTTCCATTTCTTCTGTAGCTCATTTTACTAAACTGAGGCAAACAGGTTTAAATCACTTGCCCAGGGTCATGCTAGTAAGTGTCTGAGGCCAGGTTTGAACTCAGGAAGATGCGTCTTCCTGACTTTAGGCCCAGCATTCTGTCCACTGTGCCACCTAGTTCACCTTAAGTATTTACCAGAGGATTTTTAACTATGACAGCTAACTGAGATCAGAGTATTGTGAGCATGAAACACTAGGCTAGACACCTTTGGAGGGGAAGGTACAAGGTGGAGCAGGGTAGAGATACAGAAAGGGGAAAGTGGGAGGTTATCTAGGACTTTGCCTATTTCATGGCTATGCCAAGTAATAGTCCTGTGTGGGATTTTCTTTCCTTATCTAGAGCTAGCCAACCAAGATATTACTAGTTCATGGGTTAGCAATTGCCAACCCTTAGGAATTCTCTCCCCTTTCCATGTCTGAGTCTGTCCTCAGAATAAACTCTGAATTTCCAGCTTGTCTGTGCTACTGCTGACAATATTCTGGAATGCCCTCTATCCCCTTGCCCTACAGAATTCCTACTTATTTATTAAAGCCCAGCTCAAATACCATCTCCTCCAAGAAGCTTTTCTGGATCACAACCTTTTGTACTTTGCACAGCACTTCATTCATTTTATAACATACTATAGCTGTTGGTGTATGTGTTCTATCCCCCTACTAGACAGCAAACTCCATGAAAAGAGAGATGGAATTCCTATCTTACTTAGCAGCTGGCTTAGTGCTCTATAGACAATAAATGATCATCAAATTAAATAATCAAGGGTCTATGGTTCCTCATGGAATTTCTGAAGGCCATGAGTACAATGTTCCCCATCCTTACTGATGGGAACTATGGTAGAAAGGGGAGACATGTCCTCTCTTTCCCAATGGTCCATCCAAATATGATTCGCTCTTTAAGATTCAGCTCAAGCTCTACTTGCTCCATGAAGTCTTCCCTGATCATTGCAGAGAAAGGTGATGGACTATATGTAACACTTCTGGATTGAGCCGGGAGAAGTGAAATGGCTCAACACCGGCTCCTCCAGCTAGCTGGCAGAACTGATAGACCACCGTCATCTAAATTCACATCCTGCCTCAAACACTTGTGTGATACAGGGCAAGTTACT
This sequence comes from Pseudocheirus occidentalis, assembly GCA_028646575.1. Classification (NCBI taxonomy): domain Eukaryota; kingdom Metazoa; phylum Chordata; class Mammalia; order Diprotodontia; family Pseudocheiridae; genus Pseudocheirus; species Pseudocheirus occidentalis. Next base: position 1,575 of record JAQQSW010010499.1, on the reverse strand, counting down.
TCACTTCTGGCTGCCTCAGTCTCCTGAACTGTAAAGTAGGGGGATATTAAGGGCACCTCCCTCCTGGGGTTGTCGTGAGGATCACATAAGATAATATCTGTACAGTACATAACACAACATGGGCACTTAATAAACACTTGTATCCTGCCCTCCCAAAGACCATTTGACTATTTCACCTAATGGGTGGCTAGACATGTCTTCTTTCCTCATCATGACTTGTGTATCAATTCCAAATCTGCACATTCAAATTACCTTCCCTCAGTGGAATAAAGGGGGCAAGATACTATGCAGATCACCAAAAGTCAGCTAAGAGTTACAGAGCTTTATAGCTTTAAGAAATCCAAAAATCATATGTCCAGCCCTTTTGCTTGAAAAATGAGGGAACGGAGGCCTCTGAAGATGAAGTGACTTGTCTAAAGTCACACAGTCAGGCCGTGGTGCTCTTCTTACCACAACCCACCATGATTCTGTCATATGATACATGGCCTTTCACTGTTCTAATCATCACATACACACCCACCACACACACACACACACACCCCACACACACATATACACACACCACACAATTTCCTCAAGTTAATATCACAAGAACAAGAACTATGCCCTAGCCACATTTCTTCTGTATTTCCAATAGCACCCAATGCCCCCATGAACAAAGAGGAGATGGTTCATAAAGTATCGTTGAATTGAATTAAATGTATTCATCCAATGGCAGGATCAATTCAAGTTCCTTCCTGAGTTTCAACGCCTGAATCCCAGCTGTCATTCCCAAAGTTACTTCCTCAATTTCTTCCTTGCCCACGCTGGTGGGCAGCTCCCTCCCATAACAGTTGATGCTGTCAGGACAGCTGGACCCCAAAGCCCCATCAAAGCCACCTTCCCAAGCTAGTCTCTTTGGCAAAGCTTCTTCTATCAACAGCCCATCCTAAAATAGGCAGCAAAGAGCAGAACCTTGCCTGTGCCCCACCCTGTCACTCTTTGATACCAGGCCCCGAGGAGGGGAGGGGGGCAGTGCACTTTTGCCTGAGCCTCTCAACAATCTTTTGTGATAGGAAAACAACTTCCTCATTATGTAGCTAGATTTCCTTCATCTCACGGAGTTATTATCCTGCCATTTCTCATGATGGCTCTTCTGTGGACAAAACACCGATTCACCAATTGTGAAGTATTTCAATAACCCTCCGGGTTTCAACTTCAGAATTCCAAGGCACCTCTGCTGTCCGCACTTTATACACTGGCAGAAGCAGCATCTTCGGGCTAGTGGCTGGGGGCACTGCAAGGACTAGAGACTCAGCCTGGCTTGAAAGTCTGTGGGGAAGGCCCTCCATATCCCCGCCTAGGATGTCTGCCACTTTCCTCTCCACATCTCCAATTCTGTATCATTAAAAGGGTAGCTCATCTTCCAACTCCTGTAGGAGTTCAAGTCCCAGATTTCTCCCAGTCATTTTGATCTTGCTATCTCATAAAACAACAATATATTACATGACAGTTTGTTCTCTTGTTTCATGTATGACTCCCCAGCTGGACTAGGTTTTCAAGGAGGGTAGGGACTAAGTTTAATGCTTCTTTATA
>JAQQSW010010498.1:0-12978 GCA_028646575.1 Pseudocheirus occidentalis | reverse complement strand
TGTGTGTGTGTGTGTGTGTGTGTGTATTTATATACACATACACACATATTCACATAAATATATTCTTCTTCTTCTTCTTCTTCTTACTATTATTATTATTATTATTAACTACATGCAACTGGGAATTAAGATATATAGGCATTGGGGTAGGGAGACCCATCCTGCCCTATGGGAAAGTCAGAGGGGCTATGGGGATGACATAGGAGAGAGCAGATTGGGGGAAAGGCTATACAGTGGGATGGCTGTTTTGAGGTGGTGAGTAAGGGAAAGATGGGGAGAAAATTTGTATCTCAAAATCTCATGGAAATGTGTGATGTAAACAAGAAAAAAATAAATTAATTAAATTAAAAAAAAAGAAAAATGAAAACAACTCTGTAGTACCATCTCATTCTGATTAGATTGTCTAATATGACAAAAAAAGGTAAATGACAAATATTTGAGGAGACGTGGAAAAATTGGGACTCAAATGTACTGTTGGTAGAGTTCTGAAATGATTCAACCATTCTGGGAACAAATTGGAACTATGCCCAAAGGTCTATACAACAGGGCATATCCTTTGACTTAGCAACACCAATACTAGGTCTGTATGTCAAAAGACCAAAGAAAAATGGAAAGGGCTGATATGTACAAAAAATTTTATAGCAGCTCTTTGTGTGTGTGTGTGTGTGTGTGTGTGTGGTGACAAAGAAATTAAAGTTGAGGAGATGCTCATCAGCTGAGTATGGCCAAACATGTTGTAGAATATGATTGGGATAGAATACTACTGTGCTATAAGAAGTGATTAACAGGATTGTTTGAGAAACAACGGTGAAGACTTCTATGAACTTATTTTGAAGTAAAGTGAGCAAAACCATGAGAACATTGTATAGAGTAATAGCAATAACAATATTGTATTATTGATCATCTGTGAAAGACTTAATTACTCTGATCAACATAATGATTGAAGACATTTGCAAAGGCCTCATGATGAAAAATAAAACCCACCTTCAGAGAAAGAACTGATGATCTCTGAATGCAAATAGAAGTTTATTTTTTCACTTTCTTTTCTTGCTTTTTTTCTGCAACATGGCTAATATGGTAATATATTTTGCACAATTCACATGTATAATTGATATCTCATTTCTTGCCTTCACAGTAGATTGAGGAGAGGTAGGACAGAGAGCATTCAAAACAGAAAAGTTAAAAAAAGGATGTAAAAATAAGTAACAATAAAAAAAAGAAATCAAAAAGAGTTAACCGTTTTAAATATTACTAAATAATATTCTAATAATTCATAAATAATCCACTGTGAATGCATAGAAAGAATTTTGTCATTAATAAATAAGAAAATTACCTCACTTTGACAGTATATATTTCAATTTGCTAATAGCAGATGTTTCCAAACATAATGAATATCGTTGCAAAGACAAATATAGGAAAGATGTAACAATATCTCATTGAGTCACAGAAAATCCAGGCAAACAGGAAAAATTACTCATTCTCTGGTCACCTTCTACTTACTATGGCTCTGATTCAGCTTGAGTTTTCATTTTCTAAGAAAATATTTAGTATATATTATTGGTATGGTATCGTTTGTACACCTCAAATCTGTGAAAACTCTACATGCTTTTGATGAAATGTCTTGGTATTTCTATTTTCACCCTTATCAACAGCATAATGTATAATGGAATTTGCCACTGGTAGTCTCTCTTCTTAAAATTAATTTTAAATATTCACTAGATGGTGATTAATTAAGTAGTGAATACTTCTAGGTAGGGTTTTGGATATCTTTAATATCAATTAGTGGTGCCACAATTAAACCTTACCCTGGGGTAAACATTTTGCTCTGTTGGAATAATTTAAGGCCTCTCCCTGGTAATGTCTTAGAAGAAGGGACTGGAGTACTGTCAGGAAAGAGGTAAATATAAAATCTGTTTTATGAGAGCTGTAGGACATAATGGTGGGATGGGAATAGATTTTATAGCCTAACAGATTTAGGAGAATGAAGGTAGTAGCTCTGCTCAGAAAGCAGCATAACGTTCTGGTAAAGTTTTTGAAAAGAAGTAGAGACTTATTCTGATCAACTTAGTTGTGAGGAGGAGCCTTCTATATACCTGGGTCAGGGAGATGGTCCAGTGAACACCTCCTTTAGGTGCCAGGTTATTTCAGAGCAAATTTCCCCATCTGGGGAGAAGATGAAAGACTAGTATGAGCTCAAGAAGTAAGTCCTAACCCTCATTATCTGCCTATGAGAAGAGTACTTCTTAAGTCATGGATGACATGGAAGAAAATATCTTTGCCTGCTAGAGGTCCTTACCTACCTGAAGATACCTCTCTGCTTTCCTGAACCGTGGAATTCTATCCTCTTCTGCTTCAGAAACTTTCTAGGAGTTGGAAAAGTGAACTAAATTGGGATTTGATAGAACATCCTATAAAGGGAAAAGAAGGAAACTTTATGCTGTCCAAGCCTGCCCAGCTTGGACTACCTCACAATAATGTTTCCCCAATATTGAAGTTCTTCAACTCTTCTCAGCAAAGCCTGGCCTAGTGAAAGTCAATAGTGATGGCCTGAGAGGTACAATTCAACTATGGTAAAACTAGGGAGAGAATAAATCAACTCCTCCTGGGGGCTCATATTTCCCTGGGAATTTGTTTGCCTCCCTAATTCCCAAGACAGTTATTTAGTTTTGAACACTCAAGCTAATTTTTTCCACTGAGAAGTGGAGGGGTGTGGAGGAGGATGGTGAGTGTGGGGACTCTATAAAACTTGAAAGAATGGAAGAACTTTCATTTTTAACTATTTCTCCTAAGTCATCTTGTCAGAGACCACTGCTCTGAATGGTCTAATTTTTCCATTGCTGTCTTCCTCCAAATGATACAAAATATCAATAATTTGGGAAGGAGGGGAGCAGAGAAATAACTTTTAGAAGATATGCATTCTAGTGCCTTGTCTGAAATATACCCTGAGTTTCTGTTTTCTTCTTTTAAACGTGAGGTGTCAAATTATAAACATCTGAAATCCCTTCCAGCTACAACAGTATGTGAGTCTCTGGGGCCTCAGTTTCCAAGTCTATAAAATCAGGTACTAGGACTGGATGAACTTTATCCCAGAAACAATTTGCTGTGCTTGTCCAGGGACAAAATTTCCTGGTTATAGCACTGACATTTCAAAATGTTAAACAGAGCCAAAAGTAAACTTTGGAGTCCAAAAGGTTAGTTTCCACATCCACATAAAAATGTTTTAATTTAAATATATGTAAAAGGGATTATTATTTAGGAAAGAAAGATATGAGGCTCAGAAGTGATAATTATCTCCAACTTTGTGAAATTCACTTCAGAAGGATGCTGAATTATTCCTCAGAAATCTAGCCCAACAACAAATTTCTAACATCTTCCCATTATCTATTGAGAGAGTAGAAAGAACAATTACAAACAATTTACAAACTATTAGTTTGTAAAAATTTAAGTTTTCCAGTGGAAGTTATAAAACTGAGGTAGGAAAGAACAATTTGAGAGTAAGCTCCATTTATAAATTGACAAGCATTAAGTAACCACTGCAATGCCTTGCCTTATATTAGGTACTTGGTTCACTAAGAAATGAAATTATGCATGCCCAAGAAGCCCAAATTCTACCAGATTTAGCAAGACAATTTATACATGGTGTAATGTATATAGTTAGTATATTCAGTTTTTTCCCAAATAAATGCTTTTTTTTATTTTTGAGGGTGTATGTCACTCTTTCATGGCTCAGCTACATAGCAAGCTAGAGTAATTTCAATTAGAGAACAAATGCAGGGAAATTTAAGTGAGTTTATCCATAATATAAAATAATGGGAAATCCCAACTTCTAATGTGGCAACATGAATGCAGTTTAATCTTTATCCCTTAGGAATGTACATGCTTTGAAATAATTATCACTCTTTAAATTGCTAATTTTAAGGAAGTAGCAAGAACATGTAGTTAATCAGCAATTATTGTGTATACTGCATTGTTCTAAGAAATATTGTGGATGACACAAGCAGCATAGCCAACCACCCCTTGTCTCCAGGAGAAAACAATAAAGTCAGGGAAGTAAGATACAAATGTCACATGAGATGTAGATGGTAAATAGTTGGGGCCCCTCTTTCTGAAATCTATGTAAACAGAACTAGGCCCTTAATCTTCATGAAAGACATTGTAACAATAATTTAACATTCATAACACCCATGATGGTTATGAATAGTGCTGGTACAGTTGTGAATCACAAAATGTAGCAGATTCTCCACATGGAGGGTAGAACCAAAGCTTTTATTCAAATACCAGAAAACCCAAGTCACAAAACCAGGAAGCCAAAGTCATTACAGTAGCCACAATGTTGATATACATGGTTAATGCAGTGAACACTCACTTTCCCAAGCCTTCACAACAGGACAATCTCCCTCAAGTAGGGATCCTCTTCTCTCACTCATGATAGCTCCTCTGCCTGGTTCTTGGAAGTTTTTAGCAGAAATTCCCAAAGAAAAGGTCTCAGGAGAAGTTCCCAGAAGAAAGGTCTCAGCAGGAGTTCCAGCCTCCAGATGCTGTAATGTTAATGGAATCAGAAGATCTTCCATGCCCCTTTCTATTGGCACTTAGTAAGTAGGCACTTAGCACCTCACTTCAAGTTAACTCCTTGGGAGTAATTAACACCATAACAGGAAGGGGCAGAACCAGAAGGAGCTATACTGTATATGAGGAAGAGAGACAGCAGTACAGTCAGATTTTCTCTCAGTCACCACCTGGAGACTGCATCTTTTTGCTCAGATCCTCCTTCTGCAACTTTTACTGAGAACTTCCAAGAACCAGGCTGAGGAGCTATCCTGAGTGAGAGAAGGATCCCTGCTTGAGGGAGACTGTTCTATTCTGAGAGCTTGGGAATGTGGGTGTTCATTGCAATTAACCATGTATATCAACTTTGTGACTCCTATAATGACTTTGGGGAATATCATATTTCAAGCCCTCCAGTCCTTTTATGTTATAGCTACTGTGCTTTGTGGGATCCTAACTAGGGCTCTACTTTATTTAACTGATTTCATTATCCTGCTATTTGACATATTTTCTGTTTGACTTGGGAACTTTGAAATTTGGCCATAATACCCCTTGAAGTTTTAATTTGGGGATCTCTTTCAGGAGGCGATTGGGTGGTGGTTTTCTTTCCTTTAATTTCCATTTCACCCCTGTCGTTCTAAGATATTGTGGCATTTTTTCTCAATAATTTTTTAATACCTTGTCTAGTCTCTTTCTTTGATCATGGCTTTCAAGTTAATTCATTATTTCTTAAATCATTTCTCCTTTATCTATTTTTACTGGTTAATTGTTTTTTTTCCTATGAGATATTTCACATTTTCTTCTATTTTTAATTCTTTTGACATTGTTTTCATTCACTTGTTTCCTTGATATTTTATGGAATCATTAACTTCCATTTGCCTGATTATAATTTTAAGGAATATATATTTTTATTTTTCCATGAACTTCTATAGATTATTTTTTCTTTTTGACCAATTATTCTTGGTATTTTCTTCAGCATTTTGTGTGCCTCTTTTACCAAGCTATTGTCTTTTGTATAATTATCTCCTTTTGCTTTCATTTCTTTGCCTATTTTTAACTCTGCCACTCTTATTTGATTTTGAAAATCATTTTTTTTGACTGCTTCCATGAATTTTTGTTTGGCTTATATTCAGTTTTTTTCCCCTTTGAGGTTGTGCTTGTAGTAGTTTTGACTTCCTTGTCTTCTTTCGACTTTGTGTTTTGACCTTTCCTTTCAGCTTTTTATTCTCAGATTCTTCTTCTTTTTTGTCTATTTGCTCATTTTCCCACTTATTTCTAGATTTACAGTCTTATGTTAATATTGGGCTCTCTTGGGCTGGTGGGGACAGAGAAGGGTACCATTCCTTTTTCTTAATTGCAATTTTTAGAGCTAGTTTTTTTTTTAAAGCTTTCTGTTTCCAAGGTGGTATGACTTGGGGTTAAATGTCTGCTCTCTGTTCTATTCCTAGAGATAGCAATCAATTCTGATTCTCAGGGCCCCTCCTCCCTTGGGACCAGAAGCAATACTGTTTCTCAGGGTACCTGATCCCTTGTAGTCAGATGTAATACCATCCTTCAGGGCTTCCACTCCTTCTAGACTAAAAGTGTTCTTTTCATCCTTGAACTACAAGTAAGAAATGGATACAGATAAATCCATTGCCAAACACTTGCCCTTTGTGGCTCTCAGTCCCTCTTGACTGAAAGTGTTCCTCTCTACCCAGAAGTGCACATAAGCAATGGAGTGACCCAATACATCTGGTCCTATGTCCAGTGCTAGCACAGGGGTATCCTATAGTCTCTTTTTGAACAGTTGCCTGGTTCCTTTATCATCTTCAGCTTGGGAGCATGTGAAGTCACTGCTGTGTTTGTTACTACCACTTAGCTCTACCACTGGTGTTTCATCCACGTGCACTCCCAGTCAAATCCCACCCCTATGTCATAGATCTTTCTTTCTGACCTATATTTTCTTGGTTTTGAAGAATCTCTCATTTGGACTTTTGCTAACTCTATCTCTGGAATTTGATTTGAGGAATTATTTTAAAGCTGTTTGAAGAAGAATGTGGGGAGAACACTACTTAGTACTTTCTCTATTCTGCCACCTTCACATGTTAAACTTTAAGAAAGCATAGAATTTGGAACTCAAATCTTTAAACAACAATATGTTAAAATTGTTTTTTACATGTAATTTGGGGAAATAATATATTATTTTTAAAAGGCTTTCATTGCTTTCATTCTCCCCACCTCCCCCTCTTTCAGAGTCAGATGTTAAAATTTTATCAGCAACCTCCTGTCTGTATATGTACCTGGGTTCCTAACGTGATTCCCTGTCATAAACTACAAACAGTTATGAACACATACAGAGTGCTAAACTCAATTTAAATGACAGACACCATGGTGTAGTACAGTGGCAACAAACTCAAATAGAAAAAGTGACCCCTAACTTGTAGCTAAGGATCCCTCCAGTCACATATTGTCTTAGGTTTAGAAAATAATATAAAATTATTTATTTTTATGTATTTTGCTATACATTTTCAAAGCAGATAGATCTAGTTCAGACTAAACTTGGGACTGTTATTTGACATGTCTGATATAATCAACACCATACTAGACTTGAAATCAGTAGAGACCTGGATGTATACCCTGCCTCTGAAAAGTTATTAGCTATGTGACTTCATTTATCTTAACTTGAGGTTCCTCTTTCTTAAAATGGAGTTAATTATGCTTTTAGTAGCTACCCCAAGGAAGAATGTAATGGATGTAAAGTGCTTTCCAAACATTAACACCATATACAAATGCTGGGTATTAGTAAATACTTCCCCTACAGCAGATGGGAAATTGGGGGTGATTTTCATGGGAGAAACAAAGATCACAGTTTGGATCTTGCTTCAAACTTCTGATACTGATGACTGAATTTTTCTCTACATTGTTAAACACTAATCATTTGTCTCAGTGACATAAATATCAACCAGATGGCATTTGATTATGTAGATCATAAAATATAATTGAGATGTAATCATGTACCTGATGTCATACCCCCACCCCATCATCTATGGGGCATAAAGACAGTATTATCTTTATCATAATGTGACAGTGGAAAATATTGTTCCAAATTGAGCTATAATCTTTTCTCCAAAACCTGTTATTCCTTCTGATTTTAGTATTCTTGTCATTGGCAACAGCATTCACCTTGTCTTCCATTTATAAACCTTTGATTTTTTAATATTCTTTCTTCCCCACTTCTCATATTCAACAAGTTACCAAGAGCTGCGATATTGACCTCCCCTCCATGTTCACTATAACTAACCCAACGCAAGTCTCATCGCCGCTATCAATCTGGTATATTGTAACAGCTCTTTAGATATCTTCCCACATCCATTTTCTTCCTTCTAATCCATCCTTCACTTTGTACAGATAAATTCGGTTGTTAAATTCATGTCTCCTCACACAATTTCTTTGTTCAATAATATCTAACATCCCCCCATTGCCCAATAAAGTTCAAATTTCTTAGCTTGTTACTCCAATCCTTTCACAAATGACGTTGAACCAAATGGACCTGGAAGTCTCTTGAATCTAAGATTCTATAGTCTTTGAAATCCAATTTTTAACTTCAGTTACAAGGTAAGAGTAAGATTTCTACCTAGCACCATTAATGTAATCACAGAATACTCAGGTCTCTTGATTGAATCAATGAACAAATTAAGTAAAACACTAAAAGATGAAATATCTAGAACAGAGGTTTTTATCCTAGAGGTGACAATCCCCTAAGTTTCCATGTATAGATTTCAGAGATTCTGTGAACTAGAATGGAGATGGGGAAGAAGGAATGCATTTTTATTTTGGCAAATCTTTGGTTTTATTTGAAAATATATGTGTTTTATTTTATGCACTTAAAGACATTATTCTGAGGAGTTCACAGATTTCACCAGACATATAGCAGGTCTATGACACACATAAAATATTAAGAACTCCTGTTATGAGAAGAATGCTGATTAGACTGTTTGATTTTACTTTGGCTCTGCACCATGTAGCTTTTAGCATCAAGCCTGGAACATAATAATCACTTAAATTCTCATTCTCTCTTTCTCCTCCCTCTGTCTCCCTCTCTTTCCCATCTCCCATTGTCCCTCTGCCCCTTGGGCAAGAGAAGTTAAATAATTTGCCAAGGTTCACACATCCATTATGTTTCAAAGCTGTGTTCTTAACCCATATCTTCTTGACTTAGAGTGTAATCTTTACAGTATACTATGCTGCTATATAAATGTCTATTATTGTTATAAATGATGTATTCATTGTTTTTCTTTTTGTCTATCTGAATTACTATCATTTCCCCCTTGGTATAGGAGATAAGTGTGGTGATTTAAAGTGAGTAAGCAGTGATATGGGTGCTGAGCATGTGCCCTACACTCACTCCCCTTAAGATTATAGTTTCTAATTGCCTTTGTTGTTCCATTCCCTCAAAATAGGAGAACATGCACCCACTCTGGGAGATGTTGAATTAGTGGACAGAATAGAGAGAAAGCCAGCAGGTGGATTTCAGAATTGACTGATATCCTTCCTTCCTTCTATTTTTCAGTGATAAACAGACTGCTTTCTACAGCCATGTGGATGAGGGCCATATGTTGACTTTGTAATGCAGGCATCACAAAGGGATCCTGCCAGGTTTTACCTTTTTGTCCTTGAAATTAAGAATTTCTGGAGAAGGGATATCACTGTCAGAGTCCACATCTTGCTGCTACTGCTGCTGCTCTGGCTATATTACATTCCTGGGGCTACAGTGGGAAAGCTGAATTAGGTTGAGAGCCAGAAAAGCCAGTTGAGAAAGAGGATGTGGAGACATAAGTATGGACTAGGGCTACATGAAGGGCCAGAAAGGCTTTTCAAAAATCTAAGCGACCCATTAGAAGACTAGTACATGTTCCAATCCCTGATACTACCACTTTTTCATTCTTCTTACAGTTTTAGTTTAGACTTGGAACTGAATCCCAGATCTTAGTCTGCCATCAAAGGGAAACTCATTATTCCTTTTGCATAACCCATAGACGTGGGGAGAGATGTTTGATTGATAGTGGAGTGGGGAGGAGTAAAGGGAACAACCAGGTAAAGTGTTCCATGGAGTGTTTGATAGTTTCCTTATTTAAAAGCTGTTAATAATTAAATTAATTATATAGCTGCAGAAACATTGATTGCCTGCTGAATATGAATATAAAAAGTTGAAAGTGACCAAGGAAGATTCCCAGGTCAAGACAGAACAGAGCCATAAATTTCCATAATTTATTAATCCTGGGGGTGATTTTATTATAATATCCTAAATACATTTGGAACCTGTATTGAGGGTGTTTATTGCACCAGGGAATCATGGTAATATCTAGTAGCATGAAAACTAATGATGTGATTAAAAAAAAATCTTCTATGCCAGTAGATTGCAAACCCTTGAGGGAAGGAATTGTCTACATTTTATTTATGTCTCCTGTGAGTAATACAGTATATAGGAGACACTCAACAAATGCTTGTTGGACAAATGAATTAATTTTGTATAGAAATATGCCAAAAGCCAATGGGAGGGAGAATAGAGGTGGCAAGCAATGTGCAACAAAACCTGTAAGAGATATCAGATGGTGTAAGGCTCTTGTGCATACAATGATCAATTTAAAAATGGGTCAAAGACCAGCCGAGTGGCATAAAGCACCAATTTCCCAAGTGCAAAAATAAAATCATATGGAAATAATTGCCCAATGATCAATATCTTTTAAATGGTAAATAGAATTTTTAAATGAATTCTAAGTTATGTGTTTAAAGGTGGTAATTTTGTTTGCATTTTTTTCCTAATGAAGTAATAATCTGTGAATTTGTTATTTGATTTTCTCTGAAGTCACAGAAGCTTGAAATTGTGGTAGCATAAATCAAAGGCATTGATTAGTCTTTTTAGAGTAGAGTGGTCTCCTGAATGCTTTAATAAAACCCTCTTAGGAAGTAAATTTAAATCAACCTAAACTGTGTTCCATGATCCCTTGATCAATTTAACCAATAACCCTCTATCATCTCTTTATTAAGAATTTGGGGCCTTGTTCTGTCTCTCTCTCTCTCTCTGTCTGTCTCTCTGTCTCTCTGTCTCTCTCTCTCTCTCTGTCTCTCTCTCTCTCTCTCTCTCTCTCTCTCTCTCTCTCTCTCTCTCTCTCTCCCTCTCCTTCTGTTTCATAGAATGCTTTGTTTCCCTAGTTATTTCAGCCTCAAAGCTGAAAAATAAGTATACCATATTCCTATGCAGGATAGATGATTTGCAATATGTGTTTGAGAAACACACCAAGAATGCTTCCCTATACATCTCCAATACTGATTTTGAATTGTTTCATTCTTCAGTTTCAAAAAAGTCTTCAAATGTCAGGCATTAAGGAGACAAGCACTTGTATTACTAAAAGAAGACCTTTGCAAGCTTTAAATACATATCAGGTCTTTAGTTCTTTTCCTCTTTTGAGACATTTGATATATTCCTACTTCATTTTCTGAAAACATACTGTCAATGAGCAAGCCATTGACAGATGTTTCATTGAAACCTCATGTATATCCCCAGTATCTAACACAGTGCCTGATACATAGTAGGTACTTCATATATACTTGACTGACTTTTGATGATGATAGCAACAATCATAAAAATAGTTAATATTTAAACAACAGTTCAAGATTTTCAAAGAACTTTGCATATTTTCTCAGGTGGGTCTCACAATAATCCTGTTGAATGACTTGATGTCATTGTGTTGGTTCTTCATTTTTGAAGAGGATCATCACATAAGAGAATTGATGATATGACTTGCAGTTGACTTTGATTTGAGTGAGGGAGCGCTGTTCAGGATTATCAGTCTCACTTTCTCGTCCAGAGCCATCTGGATCCAATGATCTGACGTTCATTAGGAACAGTGGAGATGACTCATGATGCAATAGGAGACCTGGCCCTTTTAGGCTAAGATCTTTTCAGATACTCATTTAGAGTGAGGTAACTCCCATTCTGTGAATAGGCCTCTTTAAGAAGTGAGTGAAAGAATGGTCCTTTTAATCAGAAAAAAAAAGAAAAAAAAATCAAGCTGAGAGAAGAACTTTAGGCTTGATTTTCCAGAGAAGCAATTACAATTACAATATTAGCTCTGAGCCAGGAGGTTCCAAAATACAACCATTAAGTGGATCTTGGGCAGAAACCTATTGTGGTCCATGTTATGAGCTTCAAAGTGAAGCCAGTTTAAGGTAGAAGGAAGGAAGGAAGGAAGGAAGGAAGGAAGGAAGGAAGGAAGGAGGGAGGGAAGGAAGGAAGGAAGGGAGGGAGGAAGGAAGGAAGGAAGAAATCTAGCTAGTAAACCCCAAGTTAAATGGGCAGGCTCTGACTATCAAAATTTACCTTCATTTGGAGAGTAGGAGAAGAAAAAGGAGAGGATGAGCCGAGTTACCCAACTAGCTGGGTCCCCTTTCAGACAGCACCATCTACTACTAGGTTGTGTTTGTCTTTCATCTTCAAGGAGGTCCATGGCATCAAGGAAATGATGAGATGATTTGCAGTTGACTTTAATTTGAGTGAGGAAGGGTTGTACAAGATCTATTACTTACTTACTCTGTAAGAGGCTACCTCATATCTTTCAATAAACTTTACTTTTTCCTTGGCTGAGAAGACTTGAGTGGAAGTCTTTCCACAGGACCCGGCAGGTTGTTATTTTGGGGTCTCAGGCAGCCCATCTCTAGTCATCCTGATAATAGCAGGTCACTGGATCCAGAGCCATCTAGATCCAGTGCCCTGATATTATCAGGATGACTGGAGATGAATTAGGATGCAATGGGAAACCCTGGACCTTTTAGGCTAAGGCCTTTTCAGGTTCTCAGTTTCAGTGAGGTAACTCCCATTCACTGAATAGGCCTCTTAAAGAAGTGAGTCAAGGGATGGCTCCTTTAATTAAAATAATAAATGAATAAACTCGCAGGGAAAGATGTTCAGTGTTGCTGGAAACAGTCACTATTGACATTCACTCTGAGCTGGGAGGGTTCAAAATATAACCATTAAGTGGTTCTCGGAGAGAAATCTATTGTGATCCAATCTATGAGCCTCTGGACGAGATGGCCCTGGAGGAGAAAGTGGGGCTGGTAAGTTTGCACAGCCATCCCTCTCTCAAATCAAAGTCAACTGCAAGTCCTGACATCATTCCTGATGTCATGATCCTCTTCAAAAATGAAGGACAAACATAATCTCTGAGGGGACAGTGCTCTCTTAATGAGGACCCAGCTAGTTGGGCAACTTGGCTCACCCTTTCCCTCTCCATCTCCCTCTTCCTTTCCTCTTTTTCCTCTCCAAAGGAAGGTAAATTTTGATAGCCAGAAGCTGGCCACATAACTTGAGATTTACTGGGTAGATTCCTTCCTTCCTTCCTTCCTTCCTTCCTTCCTTCCTTCCTTCCTTCCTTCCTTCCTTCCTTCCTTCCT
>JAQQSW010010497.1:0-12979 GCA_028646575.1 Pseudocheirus occidentalis | reverse complement strand
TACAAATCAAGACATTCACAACAAATCACAATATAATATTCACAACATTACATCTTATCACAGAAAATCACAATATAGTGTTCACAATAGCTTAATATTAGAATGGCTACCTAGATTTCACTACAGTGGCCACAATATTTAGAACAAAGAACCAGGGTTTCCCCTAAGGGGGAAACCCTCCTTACTTAATCATTCAATCAATTCACAATACAATAATCAATACTCAATTACTCAATCAGTTTACAATACAATAATCAATCTTCCACTCATGGGGCAATTATAAATTAACTTAACCAGCAACTTATCTAGCAATCAGTCACTAAATGCAATCATTAGAAAATTGCACAAACCCTCCACCCCTCAGTGTCTAGTGAACTTGTTCAACGTCCAAGGAGAGGCCTTTTCTTTATCTTGACTCAGGGTGTTTTCTCAGATTCCCTGGATCCTCTTCCATGGTCCCAGCTCCTTCCTGAATCCACTAAACAGTCACCTGGATTCAGAGGCAGACATCTCCCAGGTTCTTGTCCAATCCTCCAGGTAGTTCTTGGCACACACTGAAGTTCACAAGGTCCAGCACATCTCAAAGCCTTCAGCACTTCTGTTGTTAGGAATTCAAGGATCAGCCAATCCACGAACAGTCTTTTCCTGGTCCTGCTTCTTCAGTCCTCCAGCAGTTTAGCTGGCCCTAGGATGCAGGAGAAATCTCAGCCTTCCAGGCAGCCTTCTACAAATTCTGGTCTCATGGAAAACTCCAACTCAATTCTCAGTACAGCAGCCCCAGCTCCCAGATGCTGGGACAATCCTGTTTCCTCCACCAGGAGTCACCAGGAGAAACATTCCTGATTCTGCCTCTCTGTCTCTAGAACTCTTCTTATATACACAAACTGGCTTTCTGTCTCAGCCAACCCCCTCCTGCCACATCAGCAACAGGAGATGGAGTTCATACCTTCTTGCTTCAGAAGAAAGAGTTCACACTCTGCTTCTTTCACAGAAGTACTTAGCCATTAGTCACTAAGGGCCAAGTACCTGCTAAATTAATTACCACTAAGCCTTCTGATGACTGAATCCAAATTTTCCCAGGCTTTTTGACTGTTTCTTGCACTGATACAATCACAGGCTCATAAATTTTGAACTAAAAGGAACACCAAAGGGCATCTAGCTCAACCTCCTCATTTTATAGATGAGAAATAAAGGCTCAGTGGGTCACACAGCCAGTATGTGATTGATAGGAGGGATATTTGGATATAGATCTTTCTAAACTTGAGGTCAGTCCTCTAGCTGCTATACCACAGTAGCCTCTCTATACTTTACTTCTCAGTCTTTTAAATGAGACTTACAGATCATTTATCTTACAACACTTTTTATTGCTAATGAAACTTTCACTACAGTAACAGTACCCCTTAGAACCCTGGCAGTGCCAAACCTCCTAGACAGGATTGGGTGAGCATCCATATTTTTCAATGCCAACAAGTAGAAGAGGCTTCTATAACTTCCTAAAAAGCCCTAACTACAAGCTTTCTGTATCAGGGAGTGAGTTTGAATGTTTATATATACAAATTAGTCACCCATGTGGTACGACTACTCCCATATTGAGGGGGTAAAGGAAAATGATAATAGAAAAAAATCAACACACTTTCCTTAAACTGGAAATTAATCTTATTTCCATATGTGTGCCATGTAAATAAAAACTTTCTGCTCATTGCAGCATAACTGCTATGTATATAGTTCTCAGTACAATGTAGGAAATGGTAAATAATAGCATATGTAACTTTCCTGAAAACATCATCCATTTTTCCTCCTGAGCACCTAGTTGAAGTTACCTTATAGACATATGAAGCCTTGTTTAATTTTTTAAAAATAAATGAACTACTGCATTTCTTCTTCCTCAGTTACATGTGCTAAAAACAGCCTTTCAGAAAAGCTCCAGTTTGCAGGGAAATCATAATTGGACGTTTTGGCTGTGGAATTTGCACTGGTCTGCGGAGTCAGGAAGCTCAGATCCAGTTCTCACTCTGCTTTTCCTAATGACTTGTTATGTGACCTTTAGCTGTTTTTGGACCTCAGTTCAGCCTTCTGAAAAATCAAGAGTGGGGTAGGAATGGGAGAGTGTGTGTGTGAATACTGGATGATCTTGAGTCTCTCCATCTGTAATATCCTGCAATGTCAAGTAAACATAAGGTATGGGGTAGAAGTATATCAATTCTGTTTAACTCAACAAATACTTATTAAGTGGCGGTACTGCTTTGGGCCATTGGTAACACAAAGATGAAAAAAAAAATCTGTCCCTGCTCTTAAGGCACTTACTATATGTATGATGAGGGCAGTGTTTGTTCCATTGACATAGATCACCACCTCTTTGCAACTTAGTAGAAATGTTCTTGAAAATTGCTGTGCTTAGAAAAAAAAAATCTTCTTACAACCCACCCAGTGATGAGGCTTGCTAAACTTAGCTGGGCTGATATTGCAACAATAGACATATATTTCATCACCAAGGTCATATGGGAAGCCTTTCCTGGTTCAGAACTTTCAGAGTTTGGACCCTATAGACAAGGTCTTTGAGAACTCATAGTCACCTCCATGTCTCAGTGAGGCATTAGAGTCAGACTTTAGGGTAGGAAGTACAGAATTGTAACTCAACTGAAGAGAAAAGTGTGAAGGCATTAGGAGAGGCCTCCTTCAGAAAGAAAAGGAGATTCAGGAAATGCTTAATGGAGGTGGAATCACCTGATTTTGACCTTGAAGAAGGAGGTGGATTTTAATAGAGATCTCAAAAGGGGCATAGGAGAGAGGGAGTGTGGTGAATTAATTCTAGGAATGGGGGATTCCATGTGCAAACTCAAGGAGGAAAGGGAGGGAAGAAGGAGATCAGAAAAAGACTAATAGTCCATTTTGATTAGAAAGTGAAGTATGCAAAGGAACATAATGTGAAATAAGTTCATAGAGCTAGAATAAAATCAGAGAAAATTTTGAATCTCAGGTAAGGGATTTGTATTTTATTTGATGGTAATAATATAACTGTGTTATTATTCAGTAATAATAACAACAAATATGTCTGTAATACTTTAAAGTGTGGAAAGTATTTCACAAATTACATTTTATTTGAACCACACAACAACCCTGTGAGGCAGAGTATAGGGAACAGGAATCCATTTTCTTAGGTAGGAAAATAAAGAAGGGGTAAGTGATCTACCCTTGGTCACACAGCTGGTAAGTCTTGGAGGCAGAACTTTCTGAACTCAGCTCTCTGTCTATGATTACACAAACGCTTTTAGAGCAGGAAAATAATGGGATCGGAGTAGTACTTTAGGAAGATTGCCTTAGCTCTGTGACATCACAGACAGATTAAAGAGGCCAAAGATTATAGGCGGGAAGACGATGGGCATTTATGTCAAAAGTCCAAAGAAGGATGATGAGTATTTTGACAATAGAAGTAGAACGAGGGGAGCAGATGCCAAAGATATCATGGAAATGGAAATGACAGTTCTTGGAAACTGATTGGATCAGATGAGAGCAAGAGGGAAAAGTCAAGGGTAACTCCAAGGCCTTTGCTTGGGCAACTAAAAAAGTGATTATACACTCAGAAAAGGAAGTAAGTTAAGGGGGGAGAGAGAGGTGAGAACAGAGAGGAGAGATAATGAGTTCAGTTTTGTAGATGTTGAGTAAAAGATTTTAGCAAGACATTACTGAAGATTTCCTGCAACAAGTTGGAAAATGTCAGGAGCAAAGGGGGAGAAGTGAGAACTGGAGATATGGATTTGGAATTCATCTGCATAGGGATGCTATTCAAAGCCAAGGCAGTTATTGAAACCGTCAGTGGAGTGTATAGTGATTTCTAAAAAATTAAGGGCTCAGATTCTCTTGACTAAACTATGAGAATATTTCTATCTGCTGCTTAAGAACTTTTCCTCCTATAGCCTATAGGAGGAATTAAGTGATACATTTGGGGAAGGGGGCAGGGGCATGTGATTGAACTATCATGCATGTGCAGTGTTTTACAATTTACAAAGTATTGCCCTATATATTATCTCCTGTGGTAGATAATATGGTAAAAAAATATATATATATATATGGTAGATATTTTTTTCCTTTAATTTGGGCTTGTTATTTCAACAAGGGGAGGAACTCCTGAGGTGAAACTCCCTCCGTTCACCAAATGGACAGTTTGGTGACTCATCTGGACTAGTCACACAGCCAGTCTATATAAAGTACATGGCCAGTGTACATGTTGTCTCAAACATCTTTAGTGAAGAGTTAAGGTTAAATAGCTTTGGGACAACCTGGAAGTCAGAAGGAGCTCTTGACCTCAGTTCTTCTTGACTCTAAGGTCATTCTTTTCTCTGTACTATAGCATGGTCACCACTCACTTCACCTATTACTTCCCCTATTTTAGAGATAAGAAAGCTTGAGCCCAGAGAGATTCAAATATAGATAGTGTAAGAAGTTGAAGTTTAATTTGAACCTCAATCTTTTGTCATCAAGTCAGATTTCCACTCTAGCTTAACTTAAAAAAAAAAGGTCAATTAGAATCCAAGGGAGGTGGGCTTTTTTTTAATGTTTATGTTAATATTTCCTTTAAATTCATGAGAAATTTTTTTCTGATAATGAATGACTTAATAAGGATATTCTCTCCTTTCAAAATCATAATCTTCATTTAGGAAACCTGGCAAGCTTCCCTTTTCTTTTTGAACAAACACACAGAAAATAAGCAAAGAGACTATTGGCTACTCTTTGTCACCTACAGGACTCAGGAAAAAGAGGAAGAAGTTTATCTTTTCCCTTTGTGACCAATAGTGATGGTAGAGTGCCATTAAGCTGATAATGAGCAATAACTGTGATTGAGGGGGCTGAAGGCATGCTTCCTTTTTTCATTTGAAAGGCAGTAGTGGGAGCATGTTTCACTGCAGGCAGAGAATGAGGGGATCAGGTTCACTGGCTGCATTTGGACTGCAACCTCCATGTGGCACCCATCTGGAACAACAGGACAGGAGATTGTTCTTGGAAACACATGGTTGCTGACCAGTTTCCACTAGGGGTGTGCTTTACATTTCCCAGGCATCTGAGAAAACCGGACAAGGCACAGCGGCCTTCCTTGGGTTCCCTGGGTAATCGTCATAGTGAGTCCATGTACATGGCCAACTTTTATTTAGCTTACACACATGGAGCTTGTTTCTTTCTGGGGCTTTGTGTTTTCTCTTCTTACTAAGCCTTTTTCATGTTAAAGTTGAGCAAAAAGTACCTGCCCAGCAGGATCACTCTCCCTTTGAGAGATAAATCTTTTTCTCGGAGTTCCACACAGTATGGTTAAAGCTAGTGTTGCTTCAAACAAACAGACCAGGCTAGGTTTCAGGAAAACAAGGACATGTTACCACCCACAGGGCCATCAGAAAGGCAAAAAAATCCTGTTCCTTTCCTTTGGACAACATGCAAAGCCTTCTTTTACTTTCTGTAGCAACTACTCTGTTTTTAGGCTAACAAGAGCAAATAAATTCTGACCAAAAGGAATAGAGTCAACTTTGTGTAATCAAGATGTGCTGGTTTTGATCACGGCACATTTTTCTTCAAAGACAAACATGGGTATGGTATTTTGAAGCTAGAATTAGTTTCAATACTGTAATCAAGTGGGATACATGTATGACATAAAACTGAAATTTGGCATTTCATTGAGAAGACTGGGTAGTTCCCAAAGGCTTCCAATGATGGGTCCTTTTCTAAAAATGGGAAGATTTCAGCATGTCATGGAAGGAAATATATATCACAGCTGAGGAAAAGAAAGCAGGAAGAAAAAAAGGGAAAACATCTGGTTGAGGATAGAAAAGAGTTGAAAACACTAAGAGAAAGGAGAAAAAAGAAAGAAAAAAGAAAGGGAATGTGAAGCAAAGTATCATCTACAAGAGTGAGAAGCTGCCTGCATGAACAAATAATTCCAAGTATAATTCTTGTACTGAAACAGATGCCTTTTTGATTTGGGCGTAGAAATTTCTTTCATATTTTGGTACAGAATCAATTAGACATTACAAAGAAATTCATCAGTTCACTCTTAACTTCAATGGTTCTGAAGGAAGAGAATAAGGATTGGGTCTGTGAGTGGGAAGTGAAGGTCACTAGTCTTTATGGTCTTCTCCACCTTACCCCATCCTTCTAATCTGCATGGAGCAGGAGGGGTATAAGGAGAGGGAAGGGTTGAGAGGAAGCCCCTCACAGCAGACTTAGCCAGCTTCTTTGCAATTTTACTGAGTAGAAGGATTAGCACAGAGTAGGAATATTATAGGAATTAAAAAGAATATTCTACTAACAATTCAGATAAGATTTAGACTGAGGGAGTCCAAAAGATGAGGGGAAAAAGGAAGTTAAAAAAATGCCTAAAATTTATCAATTCTGTTTTTTGTTGTTCAGTCATTTCAGTCACGTCCAACTCTCCATGACTCCATTTGCGGTTTTCTTGACAAAAATACTGTAGTTTGACATTTCCTTCTCCAGTTCATTTTATAGAAGAGAAACTGGGGCAAAGAGTGTGAAATGACTTGCCCACAGTCACACAGTGTGTAGAGTGTCTGGAGAATATATTTGAATTCGGTCCTCTTGACTCTAAACCTAGCCATCTATTCTCTATCCCACCTAGCTGCCCCTCAATTTTGTTAATCTTTTCAAATAATTTTACTGATTAGAATTTTACTGAGCTTTTAGTTGTACATCAGCTCTATAGTCCTTTTGTTTTTTCATTTATTTCTGATTCAAATTTCATTTATTGTATCCATATTTTCAGTTTGTTTACTTGTTTTTGAAAAAAAAATTAAATTGAATATTCAGTTCACTTAATGCCCAGGAAGTCATTATTAAATCTTCATTTATGTCTCTGTATTCTGCTTGCACTTCCTGTATTGATTACTATTTTTATCATAATATGTACTTTAGAGGATATGTTTAGTATTTCTATTTTTTATATTTATTTATAATTTCTGTATGTTCTAGTACATGATCTCTCTTAGTAAAGGTTCCTGTAAAACTGGGAAATATACCATAAACATCTCTCAGTTATAAATTCTTTAACAGTTTGGTTAATTCTATATTTTCCTTTTAGTTTACCTTTCTATTAGAATTCTCTAACTTTGAGAGAAGAACATTAAAGTCTTCTATTATTCTTGATATTTAAGCAATTAAGTCCATTCCCCTTTATCAATTAGCATGTTGTGTTATTTGGTTCATAGATGCTTAATTCTAATATTGGTTCATTGCCCATGTTTCCTTTAAGCATAATGCAATTTCCTTGTTTATCTCTACCAATATAATGGATTTTTATTTTTGCTTTGTCTGATCAGGTGACTGAAAAATCCTTTTGGGGATTCACCTGATGAATATTAAATTTTTTCTAGACTTTCATTTTGATTCTCTCTGTGCCTTTGCTTTTTTCTTCTGTAGAAAAGATTGCTGTATTTTCTTTTCTTATCCATTCTGCCACTCTTATTTTATTGCATTATTTAATCCATTCAAATTCAAAGTTATGAGAGTTAGACTTATGCTTTCATCTATTTGTTTCTTTAGCATTGTCTACATTAACTTTTCTCTTAACTAACTACTTTGTCCTCATGATTAGTTTTGTTTCAACTACTTTGAAAAACTCTAATAATAAAAGATGCCTCCCTCAATCCCATTTGTCTGTCCTTTGTTTTGGGGGTTGTACTTAAATTACTGATTTCTTTTTCATTTAATTATGTACGTCTCATCCCATTTTGTCCCTTCTCTTTCTCCTCTCAGGTAACTAGCTAGTTTAAAATCTCTCTTTTGCTCTTCTCCAACTTCATCTTCAAAGAACAAATCATAAAAATAAAAACTGTGTGAAAGACAATGATAATGACAAAATTGTTGAGGTATTTCTGGGGTGTAGCTAAAGTAGTTCATGGGGGAAAAAAATACATACAATATAGGAAAAAAAAGGAGCAACCAATAGAATATGATCAATGTTTTAAAAATCAGATGTAATAGTGTCTGGGGTTTGTTGTATATATGACTTCCCAGGAAAACTGTTGATTCCCTGCATCTATCTGGAAGGCTGCCCCTCAACCCTCATTTGGGTGGAGCTACCCTAACCCAACTCCTTCCTTCTGGGCAAGACTGTCTTTCTCTAATTATCACCCAGGTCTCCGCCCTTGAAAAAGAAGTATTCGCTGAACTTGACTCAGGAAATGGGACTGTAGGAAGGAGACCATCCTGAGGCCTTTAGCGTAATTGTCTCTGAAAGGATTCCAAGTCCCTACATACCAAGTCTCTTTTCCCCTAATACTAGCCTTAGTTCATTTATTTTCTCAGGAATATCCATGAAAGGTCCAGATTAATTTTAAATCTCTGCTTTTAGGTAGTTTGATAATATACTTTCAATAAAAATCTCTGATGCGTTTGAGCCCCAATGAGATATAACTGATGAGTTAAAGAGTATCTTCTTCAGCCTATCATAACCCCCCTCTCAGTTCTGTGGGAGCATGTGAAATATACACCAATAATGCCTTGGGGTTTAGTTTTAATACCAAACATTAGAGATTAGGCAAAAGGAAATGAAAAAATGAGAATTTTTTTAAAAACAGAGCCAAGCTTGGGAATAGATATACTCTTGCCTAGGGGGTAGAAGAGAGAGAAAAAAAAGAGTAGAAATAAATAGGAGAATCTGAGGATCAAAAGGAGGACTGGCTGTTATTTGTTTGTTCAGTCCTTCATTCCTGTCTGACTTCAGGACCAGGCCCTTCCAGCTCCAGAAGTCTGTGTAAGCTTACCTTCATTATTTCCATAACACCATATATCCATCGCATCCTCTGCCACCCCCTACTCCTTTTTCTGTCCCAAGAAAGGTAAGTAAGGGAATAGATGGGTCACCCTCCTGGCCACTAGCAGACAGAGTTTTAGTCTCCCTGGCACTGTCCCAAGGGGCTTCTCCATAATTTATAATACTCCACCCTCCCCACCCTCACCTCCACTGCTTTAGTAGCTGCTTTGGTAGCCACAGCAATGCCAGTGATGGTGATTAGTCCCCAAAGTTCTACCTGCATTTTCCATTCCTTAACTTGCATTTGAAGACTTTGGTCCTAGAGATTGTGGAGGTTGAAGTGGGGAAGGGGTTCCCAGGCAGTCCTCCAAGTCTCCACTCTCTTTGTAGTTATAATCTCTCCTCTGAAGCTGCCACATAACTTCTAGGGCTCCTCCTCACTTCTCTTAGGCATTTGCCTCTTTCTGTCTCAGAAGTGGTTCCTTTTCCCCCCTCTCCTTCAGGGAAGGGAGGAGGCTTATCTTCCAGCCTCAGTCTCAAGACTTTCTAAACTGATAAACACTGGTGATTATAGAAAAGTAACAAATAAAGAAATTCAAAATAAGAATAAATGAAGAAGATAAGAGAAGAAAAAAGGTCTAAAGATAGGCAAAAAGAAGATGAAACTATCCCTATCTGCTGATGTTAGAATATCTTAGGGGATTAACAAAGAGGCAGATTGATACTAATACCAAATTTGGTAATTAAGAGGATACAAAATAAGACTATAAAAATAAATACCATTATCATATTGGCAAGAAAATCTAGGAAGGGATTGTAAATAAATAACTATAAAATAATAACTATGTAAAATAACCATAAAATGCATTACATACACACCTAAATCTAGCAAGGTAAAACCAGTGCCTATATAAAAAGAATTACCAAATGATCCTTAAGGAAATTTTTTAAAATGGATTCAAAAATTGTAGAGATATTGAGAGCTGATGTTTGACCTATGTCACAATGAAATAAAAAAGAGCAAAATCATCAGAATTAATTTATAAATATATTTCCATACCAAATCAAGCTATCAAGAGGAACACTTTACAGAGTTAGACAGAATGACAGTAACATTCAATTAGAAGAACATTAAGATGCTAAATATTGAGGTAAATAATGAAATAAAAATAGAAATGGAGGGAGAATGACATTTCTGGACCCCAGACTACATTATAAAAGAGTAACTGTCAAAACTAGTTGGTATTGGTTAAAAGACAGAAAAGTACAACAATGGGACATTTATTCTGTGATATAGAATCAGAAATATTTGAACTCAATAATCAGTGTAGGATAACCCTGAAGACATGTATTACCTGAGAAAGATTTTCTTTTGCAAAGAAATGCTGTGAAAACTGGAAACCTTTTTGGTAGAAATCAGGTTTAGACCATCATCTTGCACTATGTAGCACAAAAAGCTCAAAACAGATGCATAATCTAAAATTTGAAATTATTCCATTAAAGAAAAAATGAACCAAATTAATCCCTTTCAAACCTATGTCTAAAGGGAGGTTTCATAACCAAACAAGGTATAGAAATGATTAGAAAAGCGGAAGTAGAACATTTTGATTTCATGAATTAGATAAGTTTTTTTAGGAACAATATCACTTCAACTAGGATAAAAATGGATGTTGCTTAATGTATTTTTTAAAAGCCCTTTTAGTCAAATATTTCTCAAGAAATACAAAAATTTATAGATGACTAATGGAAATATGCAAGGTCAAAAGCCAATCTCCAGAGAGCAGGTCAAAGGATAGGAAAGAGCAGTTCTCAAAAGAAGAAATGTGAACTACTAACAACCATTTGAAAGCATACTCCAAAGCAAAAGAGAAACACAAATCAAAGGAATGTCATACCCAGTAAATTAGCACAGATGACAAAATAAAGGAACAAACAGCGTTGGCTGTAGAAATACAAACACAATATTTCACTCTTCCTGAAGCTACCAATTAATCCAGCCATTCTGGAAAACAATTTGGAATTGCATAAAGAAAGTGATTAAAATTTCTCTAACCACCAATCCACATATTTGATTACTAGGCATATACCCCAAAAAGGTCCATGATGAAAAAGAAGTTCCCAAAATGCATCAGAATATTGATAGGAACACTTTGTAGTAGAAAAAGGCCAGAAATAAAATAGATACTCATTTACTGGGGACAGGCTAAACTTTGGGTACATTAATACATCAAAGAGACAAGAAATCACAAAAATGATCCATACAGGAAAACATGGCAAAAACTTATATGAACTGAGGCATAGCAAAATAAGAAAAACCAGGAAAATTATATGTACTTTGACTATACCAATAGAAATATAAGTAACAACATTAACAAAATAATTTAAACTTGTGCTGTGATATCAAATGTCTTAGTTTGATCCCAAAGTATAGATAATGTAAATGAGCCTCCCCTCATTCACTGTAAGAGGCACCATGGGTGTGGAATACTTCGTATAATGTCAGATGTTTCTGATGTGCTAATTTGTTCTCTGAAACTGTTTTCCTTTTTTATTCTTTGTTATAAGGAATAAATCTCCAGGAGAGCAGAGGAGAGTGATCCATTTGAGAATGTCAGTGATATTCTAGAAGATATTAATCAAATTATTATTGTCATTATTGAAAAATGCCTAAGGGCTCCTCTAGGCAGCTGATTGGATATGTTGGGGGGAGGGCAGGTTTTGTCACAAAGTAGCTGAAAATGACCTCTGGTGCTCTCAGCTGGGGATCTGACTGATCCCTCCATGACACAAGAGTAGCCTAATACCAGCTGTAAAGAGCAGTTAGTAAGACCTGTAAGAGGTGTACACCAGATACTCAACAACTTTCATCAGACCAACAACTTCGTCAAAGAAGCCCACTAACAACAGAACTGAACAGAAGTAACATGGGAATACAGTAGTAGAATCATCCAGTAATGGAAGTGTCAAGCAGGGAGAAATGTGGAAGAAAATGGAGAACCAGAATACCTCAAATCAGCAGACATGCAGCTTACCAGATGACATTACCCAAGGACATTGACTCTTCTACAGTTTTAGAGATAGGAGCTGCCACAGCCATAAATATGCCCTGGCCATACATATTTCCCAAACATTTTCAGCCATGCATGTTCCTTGGTTTTATGTATCTCCTCATACACTGGTGATCTTGGAACCTCTAGAGGGGTCACTTACTTTGTTATGTTGTTTAATAAAATACCTTTTTTACTTTGAACCAGTTCATTCTATGGATGGCTAATATTGGTGGGGGCTCATGAGTTTACAATTTGGAATGTATACTGACCCATAGTGACCTTGAATCTGAGAAATCATTTGGGGGGTCAACATGAGAGTAGAGAGGTGCTACAATGAAAACTTGAAAGACAGTTTGTCAGGGATCTAGTTGTAGAATCAATCAATTTTTCTATAAAGTCATAGACCCTCACATAAATGGTGTACTTAATTGTGTGTTATTTAGGGACCTTTTTCTGTAAGGGGAAAGAATAAAAGGTACCTAACTTCAAGATGAAGCCAGGAGAAAAGAGCTTATTTGCAAATACCTTGCCACATTTCCATTATGTGGCTTCTTCTGGTTATTCTATTTGCATAACCTCCTATATATTTGAGTGGATGTAAAATGATGCACTCTCCATTTTGTAGGTGAAAAAATGGTTCCTTAATTTAGATGGTTAGTGCGGCAAAACACTTGACAAAGACTTAAGAAATGCCTCCAATAAGGAAAATATTATGCTACAAGGAGAGCACACAAAGAAGAAAAATGAAAGCTCTTCTCCCCCTCAAGAACCATGAAACAAACAAGACCAAGGAAAAAGAGTTTAATCACTCTATGGGCTAAATTGCTTACTTTTTTCCCTTTTCACACAGCAATTTGGAACTATGCCCAAAAGGCTATAAAAATGTGCATACCCTTTGACCCAGCAATACTACTTCTTGGGCTGTATCCCAAAGAGAAAATAAAAATGAGAAAAGGATCCAAATGTACAAAATTTATATCAACTCTCTTTGTGGTGGCTAAGAACTTGAAATTGAGAGGATGCTCATCAATTGGGGAACTAGTAAACAAGTTGCCTTACATGAATGTAACTGACTACTATTGTGCTATAAGAAATGATGATAGGGCAGACTTCAGAAAAACATGGAAAAACTTATATGAACTGATGCTGAGTGAAGTGAGCAGAACCAGGAAAATAC
>JAQQSW010010496.1:0-12979 GCA_028646575.1 Pseudocheirus occidentalis | reverse complement strand
ATGCTGGATGCTTATGCTTCAATAAAGGGACAAGGACAGGGTAGAGAACAGAACAAGGAGGGGAGGGATAGGAAGGAGGGACATATGATCACTATCACAATATGTCCACTATGAAGATGTCCTGTATAATCACATCTACACAGCCTGTATTGAATTGGTTGTCCTTCCAGTGGGGGTGGGTGACAAGGGAGGAACTGAAAGAATCTAGAATTTAAAGCTCTGCAATACCTGCAACTAGGAATCAAGATATACAGGGGCTAGGATAGGGATACCCTCCCTGCCCTACCAGAAAGTTAGAGAGCAGACCAGGGGAGGGGCTCCACAGTGGGATCGCTGTTTTGGGGGTGCGGTAACTCAATTTTGTGCGGTAACTAAATTTGTAACTCAAAAATCTCATGAAAAATGAACTATGTAGACAAGAAAACAAATAAAATTTATTACATTAAAAATAAAATAAAATTAAAAAGAAAGTATAGTCCCTTTGCCTCTCCTCATTTTAAAATATTCTTTCTTCTCTTGAAACCGGAACAGTCATGTTTTTCATATAAAACCTATCCCGATACCATATGCAGAAAGATATTTGATAAATTCTTTTGCTGGTAGCAGCACTCAAGCTAGTGCAATGTTTAAAAAAACGTGTGTGTGTGTATACACACACTTACATATATGTGTACATATATAGACATGTACACATCCACACACACATGCACACACACTATATATATATAAATATATATATATACTATATATGTGTGTGTATATATACTATATGTGTATAGTGTGTGTGTATATGTATATATATATATGGCAGCCTCTGTAAATTTTCCCTTACTCTCAAATAAAACCCTCTGTAGCATTGTGCTCCTAGGTGAATTCAAATAGGTTAAGGTCAGAAGATATTTCTGGGACCAATTCCAGCAGTACTGGTAGTAGCTACTGTCTGCCCTTGAGCCGGGAAGAATTATCATAATCATTCAAAGCAGCTGGAACACTAGGTATATGAAGGAGGGCATTCTATTCTAGCCAGAGGAACTCAGCATGGACCAAAGACATAGGAGATAATTTCTTCTTCTTCCATGCACAGTAAGACATTTCAACTCTATTGTTTGTTTTCCCTAAAAATTATACTAGCATGAGATCTCAAAGTGTTTCTTAGATTTCAGAGCAGACCATTGGGAGTACAAATGTATAATTCTATTAATGATTCCTTAACAAACTTCATTGAGGCTGACACTACCATGAGCCAGTGCTCTTTCTGTCATACCATGTCTCTAAGCCCCAGTTTCTTTATATGGCAAAACGAAGTTGGACTGGATGCTCCCTAGTGTTCTTTCCAGCTCCAATTCTATAAGCCCTAATGATCCTATGACATTTCAAAAAAAAATCAAGATCTTTTCAATCAATCAGATAATGGAGAAAGCCACAGTGAGTGCGTTAAATTATTACTGTGCTGGTGATACTGCTGGCATTGTAAATTACATTTCTTGTAGGGATACTAAGCACAAACTGAGAAAACCCTGTGGTAGATGGATTATCATTAGCTTGTTCAAATCTATATCTGGAGTTGTTTATTTGTCCCCCACCCCTTTCACATTCAACAACAATCCAATTTTCATCACACTTTAAAAGGGAATTAATTTCAAAACTCCTGTATTTATTGTTATTTTTCACATAACCTGCAAGGGAGACCTGGATCTCCCTTTTGTCTTTGAAAATGTTTGCAGAAAAAAATGCTAAGAGAATGCCTTTGTCACCTCTCACTGCAACTTAGTCACCTTTGCCCCCAAATTGTGTTTTGCCAGCTGGCTGTCCATAGTCTTCTCTGACCACCAGAACAGATAGGGAACTTCTAACAACTCTCAATACTGCTTCTGTTTTAGACAATCTTCAGGAATAAGAAATAGTGCCGACTTGCTTCTGTGCTCAGATGTCTAACACCCACCCAGGATTGGGCAAAAATGTGGTAATGACAAAGTTTTTGGTACTTTCCCAGCTTTCTGTCCTTTATGGCATTCCCTCTTCTAGGCACACAGAGTTTAATTTTTCCCTTCGAGTGTTCAAAGTCCTCCCCCTCACCCCTACACCCACACCATATAGCTCTGCTTTCCAGTGTGGCTTCCCTAAATAAATGGGAACTTCAGATTTTTGTCTTCAATTCCATCCCCTCCCAACCCCATTCCAAACACCCATGCAGCATAATTTTTGTGTCCTATTATTTCTCAATTAGGATCATAGGATGAAAAGGTCATAAATCTAGAGCTAGAAGGGGTGTCAGAGACCATGTAATCCATCCCCTCATTCTACAGATAAGGAAACTGAGGTCAAGGGAGTATTTTTATCTTACTTGATTATCAATCTCCTAAACGAATACCTATTAATGGTAGCAAAGCTTAATGAGTTACCTTTCAATGTTTATTTGCATTTATCAAAGGAAAACCAGGAAATGGGAAACCTTAAGCTAAAAGAACATAACCTTAACTATGGCATTTCAGGTAACATACAAGCCAGCATTTTGGGCAGAAATATTTTGTGCAAAGTTGCATTTTCTGGTTCTTCTCAAGTCATGTCATGTAGGTAACGATTTGCTTTGCAAATGTTTAAGACTAACAAAAGTGTATCTTCATTGTAAGCTGCTTGAGTTTGGGGGCTGTATCTAATTCAGTTTTCTATCTCTGCACTGCCTAACACCATATCACATATACAATAAGTACCTAATGAATGTTTGCTGCATGAATAATTGAATCACATAGTTGACAGAATCAATGAATAACATCAGTGAATAACAATAATTAATTAATAACATAATGAATAATAATAACAGTCAATAGTTCATAGAATTATAACTTCAGAATTAGGAGAGACCCCAGAGGTTCCTGTGTTCAGTCCCCTCATTTTATAGCTAAGAAAACAGACTCAAAGATGTTAATTGATTTGGCCAATATCATACAACTAATCAATACGGGAGGTAATATTTGAACCAGCTTTTTCTCACTGAAGTGCCAGCCCTCTATCTACTATATTACACTGCCTCTCAGGTTTTCATTGTCTAACTTCAGATTATGAAGTTATTGGGATAATCATCAAATATAGAAAAAAATTATCACAGAATTTCAGGGTTGGGACAGAACTCTGTGGTCATGAAGTCCAACTCATACCAACAAAAGACCTGCTCTACAGTATAGATAATAAGTTGTCATCCAGTCTCTGCATGGAGACCTCCAGTGAGAGAGACCCTACTACCTCCCAATGAACCTATTTCATATTTGGGCAGCTCAAATTATTAACAAGGTTTTGTTTGTTTATTTGTTTTTCCTGATAATGGAATTTAAATTTACCTATTTGTAACATTGCTTCTAACTCTGCCCTTAGGAACCAAATAAAATGCATCTAATCCTTGAAAATATCTTTGTTAATGATTAAGATTCTTACGTTTTCATTCTAAACTTCCTTACATCAACAGTACTGTCTACTGAAAAATTAAAATAATATTATCAAATCACCTTCATACAACTGGCCTGATTTGATGGTCATCAATTTAGAGCTGCATAGGACCTTAATGGTCATCTAGTTCAACTCACTCATTTTACAGATAAGGGAACTGAGGTTCAGAAAGGTTAAGTGATTTGTCCACAGTCATACAGGGAGTAAAAAATGAAGGATTAGAACCCCCCCAAAAAAGGATTAGAACCCAGTCCCTTTGACTCCAAGTCCAGCTCTCTTTCCATTGTGCTATACTACCCTAAATCTTTTGCCATGTTCTACCCAGAGCCAACTAACAGGCTCACAAGGAGTAACAACAAAGACCCTAACCTGTAATTTCAGAGTCTACTCCATGTAAAATAAAGGTTCCATTTTCTTGTTTGATGGAACCCATAACCTGTTTCTCAATTTACTACTGTATGGTATACAGGGCATGCCTTAGGAGTGAAGTGTGGCTTATTCAGAACTTTGGATACACATCTTTCTTTTCTCCTCCTCTCTCAGATCACACAAACTCTTTGATTTATGGAAGAGATCAATACTAAATTGAGTAATGTTGCCAGTTCCTTGATTGGTATTTAATCATTCTGCTGCAAGAAACAAATATACCTCTCCAGATAGAGCAGTAATTATTTCCCAAAGCTTTTTACAACACTTGCTAACAGAAGAATCATGCTACTCACCTGTGGGGTGTGCTGTTATTGAGAAAATACCACAGATCATGGTTTAATGGTTTAGATATCATGGGCCCCATGAGTGGAAAAAATGGGTAAAGGAGGGAGGAATTCAGATTTCATAAATACAAATTGTATTGTTATCTACTCTTTGGGTAGATGCTCAATGTCAATGGAGCTAAAGGAAAGGCTACCATCCACTTGCTTTCCCCTGTTATTGGATCCTCCCGTAGAGGATTAGTGGGAATATATGAGCCAAGTTGCACAGCAAAAGAAAGCACAAATGGGTTAGAGGAAGCACTGACAATAATGATGTCCCAGGGCCAAAGAAGCATGGAAGTCAGATTTAATTATTTCTTGGTAAAATTATGGATGCATGATTCATAAACACAATTTAATTATACAGATTGAAATCTAGCCAAGACAGAAGAGAAATATTTCTTTAACGAATAATATGCCATCTTTAATAACTTTTGTTACTGCTGCTTAGTAACTATGGGTAAGTCATTTTCCTCTCTGAGTCTCAGTTTCCCCATATATAAATGAGTGGGTCAGAGTAGATGGTCTCTTCCAGCTCTAGGTCCTCTAATGTGAAGCCTCCAACCATTCTTAAATTCATTTTTTTAAATATTTGATTTGTTTATTTACTTTTAGTTTACAAGATTCAGTTCCAGAATTCCTTGAGTTTCAAATTTTGTCCCCTCCCTCTACCCCACTCCCCACCATAGTGGCATGCAATCAAGTATTGGATCTGCAAATACTTTCACATTGGACATTAGTCTGCTTGTATAGAAGGGTTGTAACCAACGGACTGAACGATGGGAAAAAAGAAAGAAAACCAAGCATGAAAAGAACGCTAGCATTGTAGATTGCTTCAGTCTCCACTTAAACTCTATTCTTTCTAAATCTTTCTCTGAATGTAGATATCTCCTTCCATCCTGAGACTTGTAGAGTTGTCTTATAATTGTGTGTTGCTGAGAAGAGTCCAGTTTATCAAGGTTGGTCATCACACATACAATGTGTCTGTGACTGTGTACAATTTTTTCCTGATTCTGCTCTTCTCACTTAGCATCAGTTTGTATAAACCTCTCCAGGCAAATATGAAGCCCATCTACTCCCCATTTCATATAGCACAATAGTATTCCATTACATTCATATGTAATTACATATGATACACATGGCTCTTCTTACATTCATATTTAAAGTGTTATTAATACATTTCTGATGTTTTTTTAAATTTGCTTTTAGGTACATCTGACACCACAATGTGCAGAGATATGAAAGAGAATGAACTGTCAAAGTATCACCACAAAAACTCTTTCTGTGGAAGTTTTGCAACAGACCAGAAAAGTATTGAGTAAACGGAGAAGCATTGCTTATAAGGATTTTCAAATTGTGCACTCAAGAGCTTTATTTGAAAAAAAAATGGCTTGAATCTTTGGTTCTGAGCCACATCTTAAACATAATACTTTGGAGTTTTACCCAATACTACTCAAACTTATGGTTCACTAAGAAGATGGATGTTCCAACATTCATTCAACTTTCATAAGCATTGATTCAGTTCCCACTGTATGCAAGGCACTGGTGTGCAAAGACAAAACAAAATAGCTTCTGCCATCAAGCTTACATTCTACTGGGGAGAAACCACATGTACCTAGAAAAACAATAGCAAAATAGAGATGAAGCGATTTCCAATAGGGAGGGTACTCTTGACTGAGGGGATCAAGAGATAGCATTTGAGCTGAGCTTTCATGGAAGTTAGGGATTCTATAAAACAGAGGGGGAGAAAGATGTACATTCTAGGCATTTTGTTGTTGTTGTATCATTTCTGTCTGACTCTTCATGGCCCATCTGAGGTCCTCTTGGAAAAGATAGCAGAGTGGTTTGCCATTTCCTTCTCCAGTTCATTTTACAGATAAAGGATTGAGGCATAAATGGTTAAGTGACTTGCTGAGGGTCACAACAGCTAGCAAGTGTCTGAGGCTAGATTTGAACTCATGAAGATGAGTCTCCCTTATTCCAAGCCCAGTGGTCTATGCACTGCTCTACCTACCTGGCAGTATTTAGAAGAGCCCATAAAAAAGTATTCTAAACATAGCACCTGTAGCACCAATGCAATATTTACAGCACCCACAATCATGATAAAGACCATGACTATAAGTATCACATAACGTTTGCCACAAAATATGCCAGATTGTCCAGATAGAGTATAGAACTAAAGCATTTATTTAGACACCAGAAAAGTGAATCCCCAAACCAGTAAGCCAAGTCCATCATAGTAGCAATGATATTAAAAAGCCATAATAATGCTGAGAGCTGCAGCATCCTTCAGCCTTCCCACAAACCAATACAAGATCAATATCTACTACAAACCTTTCTTATCTCCTTTCCTGAGTGTCCTTTCTCTCCCACCTTTCTCTCCCACTGGCTAGCTCTGACCAGCTTCCTGTAGGGTCTACTTCCTTTCAGCAAACTCCTCCATCTCAGGCTCCATGTGATTACATTCAGCCCATTAGGGGACAGAGTTTACTTTCAAAGCAGGGGAGGTCTTAAAATTCCCCCCTAGGTCTATTAAGGGGTAGGGGAGATCTTCAAATCCCCACTCCCATTACACCATCTGACTTTCTCCTAATTGAGACAATGGTGTATTTTTTTTTTCAGATTAGCATAGTGGATGTATTAAGGCATTTGCTCTGGGTCCCAGTTGGCTCTTCTAATAAGGATTTAGCCTTCGCATGTTTCTTTTCTCCCTAAATAAGATGTAAAGGTACTCCCTCTCCCCTATGTGATTTTCCACATTCATACTGTTGGGACTTTGTTATTAATTTCTTCTTAGAAATATGTGAAATTCTTTTGCCAAAGTTAGCTCTGTGATATGGTGTGAATAATTCACTCCTTGCTTTTCCCTGGTTTTTGTTGCTCAGTTGATAGTACAATGACACTAGTTGGTTGGATTATCAGAGCTATCTTCTCCTTTAAAAGGAGTCTGGAGACTTTGGAGTTTGAGAAAGAGAACTAGAGCTGGGTAGCCAGATGAAGAAAAGCTGGTTTGGGTGCATATAGACCCTGTTCCATGAAGGGAAACCTATGAATCCCTGCGACTGATCCAGGGAGCCATTTTCACCAAGAAATCACGTGACTCCATGGCTAGCAGGGTATGGAAATGAAACCCAACATACCAAGAGCTCCTGACCCAAGATAACTGTGACATTTAGAAAAGGTTTAAGAGACATAGCTTCTGGTTAATTTAATCATTTTATTAATAAGACCCACAAGTTATAAATAAAAAGATGGTTGTTTGGCTATCTCTCTTAGACCAAAGATAATACTGGCAGTGGGACTCACAGTTTGTATACCGTTTGAAACACTAGGTGGTCAATGGAACTAAGAGTGATCCTGAAATAGAGAAATTATCTCTACTCACCCCCAGCTGTATTATACCACTCTGAGCCTAGGGCTTACTAGACAAAAAGATCTGTTTCCACCCAAATTTATTTTTTTCTTTAAATTTGATTTGTTTATTTACTTTTAGTTTACAAGATTCAATTCCATAATCTCTTGAGTTTCAAATTTTCTCCCTTCCTTCTACTCCCACCATGGCGGCATGCAATCAAGTATTGGATCTGCAAATATTTTCAAATTAGACATTAGTCTGGTTGTATAGAAGGGTTGTAACCAATGGAGTGAACAATGGGGAAAAAGAGAACCAAACATGAAAAAGAATGGTAGCATGTAGATTGCTTCAGTCTCCATTTAAACTGTTCTTTCCAGATCTTTCTCTTAATGTAGATATTTCCTTCCATCCTGAGACTTGTAGCGTTGTCTTATAACTGTGTGTTCTGAGAAGAGTCCAGTTTATCAAAGTTGGTCATCGCATATACAATGTATCTGTGATTGTGTACAAATTTTTCCTGGTTCTGCTCTTCTCACTTAGCATCAGTTTGCATAAGGCTCTCCAGGTGAATATGAAGACCATCTCCTCCCTATTTCTTATAGCACAATAGTATTCCATTACATTCATATACCACGACTTGTTTAGCCATTCTCCAACTGATGGGTGTCCCCTTAATTTCCAGGTTTTTGCCACCACAAAGAGAGCTGCAATAAATATTTTTGTGCATATGGGTCTTCCTCCCACTTCTATGATCTTTGGGCTACAATCCCAGAAGTGGTATCACTGGGTTAAAGGGTATGCAATTATTTATAACCCTTTGGGCATAGTTCCAGATTGCTCTCCAGAATGGTTCACAGCTCCACCAACAATGCATTAGTGTTCCAGTTTTTCCACATCCTCTCCAGCATTTGTCGTTTTCCTGTTTTGTCATCTTAGCCAATCTGACAGGTGAGATGTGGTATCTCAAAGTTGTTTTGATTTGCATTTCTTGAATCAATAGTGATTTAGAGAATTTTTTCATATACTTATAAATATCTTTAATTACTGCCTTGGAAAATTGCCAGTTCATATCCTTTGCCCATTTATCAATTGGGGAATGACTTGTATTCTAATAGATTTTACTTAATTCCCTATCCACCCAAATTTAAGTACAACACAATGGGCTTCCCCAAACTAGAGTAATTCCCTGCTAGGTTGGGTGATGTCTGACCCACATCCAAGGCGACTCAATACAATCTCATTATCAGTAATGTCCTTCAAGAAAAGGGAACTTTTTAAACTGAATAATTTAGAAAAAGGAGAGAGCCTTTGGATCTCCACAAGATATTGGTTATTAACAGTATTTCTCACATGTCAACAGAGTAGGCATAGTGGGACAATAGTAGAGTTTCTGGGGCAATCAGAGTATTTCCTGAACTAAATGGAGAAGCTGCGCTGCTGCATGTGCCAAAGTATCATGTAGAGTAGCAGAGTCTCAGACTTGTTGGTCTCAGGACCCTTTACAATCTTTTTTTAATTTTAAATTAACTTTTGTTTATTTTTAGTTTAAATAATTGATTTCCACAAGATTTTGAGTTACAAATTTCTCCCTGTCTTTCCCCTACCCATTCCCCCAAAACAATGATCCCACTGTATACCCCCTCCCCCAATCTGCCCTCTCCTATATCCTCCCCCATCACCCCTCTGACTTTCTGGCAGAGCAAGATGGATATCCCTATCCCAGTACCTGTTTTTCTTATTTCCTATCTTATTTCCCAGTTCCATGTAAATAATAATTATTTTATTTATATATGCATAGCATATCTATTTATATCTATATATGTGTATATATGTATATATACTAGAGTATAATTTTATTTATATATGTGTACATATGTATGTATATTATCATATGACTTCAGAACTTTAAATTCTAGATTCTTTCCCTTCTCTCCTTGTCACCCACCCCCACTGAAAAAAACAAGCAATTCAATACAGGCTGTACATGTGTAGTTACACAGAACATCTCCACAATGAATTTATTGTGTAACACTGACAATATTTCCCTTCTTTCTGTCCCTCCCTCCCCTTGTTCTATTCTCTACTTTGTCCCTGTCCCTTCATAGAAATGTGTGCTTCTAACAACCCTCCCCTGAACCTACCCTCCCCTCCATTATCCCCCCTCCATCCCCTTTCCTCCTACTCTCCTGTTGGCCAAGATACCCAATTTAGATTTTATGTCATTCCCTCCCAAAGCGAAATTCAATGAGAGTAAGGTTGACCCATTCCTTTTTTTTGCCTTCCTGTTCTTCCCCTCCATTGTAACAGTTATCCCTTGCCTCTTCTGTATGAAATGAATTGACCCCATTCTGTCTCTCCCTGTCTCCTCTCATTCTATTCTTCTCCCATCTCTTAATTTCATCTTTTAAAATATTATCCCTTCCTATTCGATTGACACTGTGCCCTGTCTATGTACACATATGTACACAAACTCCCATATGTATTCTTATGCACATATATCCTTTTATATAGACATGTGTATGTATACATATGTATACATATATGTATGTATAGATAGATAAATGTGTGAATATATATATAAATAATATATATGCATACACATTTAAATTCCCTTCACCTATCCTCATACTGAGAAAAGTTATATAAGTTACAAAGATCATTTTTCCTTGTTGGCATCTAAATAGCTCAACTTCGATCAGTTCCTTATGATTTCTTTTCCATGTTTACCTTCTCATGCTTCTTGTGTTTGAATGTCAAATTTTCTATTCAGTTCTGTTTTTTCCATCAAGAGCGCTTGAAAGTCCTCCACCTCATTGAATGACCATATTTTCCCCTGACACATTGTACTCAGTTTTGCTGGGTAGGTGATTCTTGGTTTTAATCCCAGCTCCCTTGATCTCCAGAATATCATATTCCAGGCCCTTAGGTCCCTTAATGTAGAAGCTGCTAGATCTTGTGTTATCCTGATTGTGTTTCCACAGTATTCAAATTGTTTCTTCTTGGCAGCTTGTAATGTTTGCAACTTGATCTGGGAAATCCAGAACCAGGCTATAACATTCCTAGGAGTTTTCTTTTGGGGATCTTTTTCAAGAGGTGATTGGTGAATTCTTTCAAGTTCCATTTTGCCCTCTGTTTCTAAAATATCTGTGCAATTTTCTTTGACAATTTCTTGAAGGATGCTTTCTAGGTTCCTTTTTTGATCATGGCTTTCATGTAGCCCAATAATTTTTAAATTGTCTCTCCTGGATCTATTTTTCACGTCAATGGTTTTATCAATGAGATATTTCACATTGCCTTCTATTTTTTCATTTTGTTTAATGTTTAATAGTATATTGAGTTCTCATAAAGTCATTTGCTTCCATTTGCTCCACTCTAATTCTGAAGGAATTATTCTCTTCAGCAAACTTTTGAGAGTCTTTTTCCATTTGGCAAATTTGACTTTTTTAAGGCATTCTTCTCCTCATTGACTTTTTGCGCTTCTTTTGCCATTTGAGTTAGTCTATTTTTTAAGGTTTGATTTTCTTCAGTTGGATTGTTGACTCTCTTTTCATGATTTTCTTGCATCATTCTCATTTCTCTTCCCAACTTTTCCTCCACTTCTCTTATTTGGTTTTCAAAATACTTCTTAAGTTCCTCTATGGATTGTAATCAGTCTACATTTTTCTTGGAAGCTTTTGGTACATGAGTTCTGACTGTGTTGTCTTCCTCCTGCTCCATGCTTTGATCCTTTTTGTCCCTAAAAAAGGAATCTAAAGTTGGATTGCTGAGCTTTCTTTGCTTCCTTTGCCTGCTCATGTTGCCAGTCAGTTGCTTGATTTTGGGGCTTAGTGGAACTCTGCTTTCAGAGGGCAGAGTTCTGTCCCACATCACTGGGGTTTTCACAGCTGCCAGAGCTATTAGGAGGCCATAGTCTCTGCAGCCCCCACCAGCTTTGGCTCACTGAAAGCACACCTCAGGACCACCACTCAAGATGCGATTCCATTCCAGACAACTCAAGGCAAGAGCACTTAGCTTCTGAATGATTGTTTGGCCCCTCTGCAATCTGCAAGCTGGGAGCTGTGAAGCAGCCATGTGGAGGTGACTGCAGTGCCACCACTTCAGAATGCTTCTAGCTCTGGAGGCAGTTGGCCAGACTCTCTCTCTGAAATTTAGACGAGTTACACTGACCTTTTCCCTTTGTCCTTGGTTCTTATGTGTTGATAATTCTGGAAATCGCCACAGCTGCCTGTGATCTGCTCTCCTGAAAGCTTCAACCAGGGCTTCTCCTGGACAGCCTGGGGCTAAAACCACATGGCTCTGGGCTCTGCTCCCAGCAAAGCTCCCAGCTTTGATGAGCCGGGCTGCCTTCAGCAGGAGCCTTGTTTCTCTGTCATTTTATGAGTTCTGGAGCTCTAAAATTTGTTTAGAGCCATATTTCATAGGTATTTGAGGTGGTTATTGGGGGAGCTATGGAGTTCTCCTGTTTCTACACCTCCATCTTGACTCCGCCCAAAGAAGTTCTGACCCTTTACAGTCTTAAAAGTTATTCATGATTCTCCCTCATAGAGCTTTTGTTTATGTGGGTTCTATCTTTATTTACCATATTAGAAATTAAAACATCTTAGTGCTATTAAGAAAATAGTTTGAGGGGTGGCTAGGTGGCGCAGTGAGTAGAGCACCCACCCTGGAGTCAAGAGGACCTGAGATCAAATCTGGCCTCAGACACTTAACACACTTACTAGCCATGTGACTTTGGGCAAGTCACTTAACCCCAACTGCCCTCCAAAAAACAAAAACAAAAACAAACCAAAAAAGAAAATAGTTGGACTTCATGTACCCCTTGAAACATGTCCTCAGACCACACTCTAAGAGCAACTGGTGGAACAGAACAAATTCCGACCGTATTGTCTTTTATCAGTGATATAAATTGTATTGATATTTCCACTCTGGGCAAAAAGGTGTCAGTTCTTTATTGATTGAAATTACTTGCCCCTTTTGAGAAGAGGGAGTTTTATGACAGGATGACAGGATAACAATATAAGTCTGGACATCCCTTGAAGAGGTGACAGTTTGAACCCCCAAAGAAAGAAAAAGAATGGATTTAACTGTTTTGGGAATTGGGTATGAGACTTTTTATGTTTTAGAGGGAAGGGTTTTCCTGATTTATATTCAGTATTATGCTAGCCAGAATGCTTGCACAGGAATTAAGGGCCCTTTTCCTTTTGTTTCTGGTGATTTATTTGCATCATCTACCTCTCTCTCTCTCTCTCTCTCTCTCTCTCTCTCTCTCTCTCTCTCTCTCTCCACCTATCTCTCTCTCTCTGTGTCAGTTTGTCTATTTATGTCTGTCTATCTTCTGTCTATCATCTATCTGTCTCTCCACCTGTGTCCATCCACCTATCCATCTATCAATCTATTGCCATTTATTAATTTATCTATCTCTATAGCATCT
>JAQQSW010010495.1:0-12979 GCA_028646575.1 Pseudocheirus occidentalis | reverse complement strand
CCACTACCTCCCTTAGTGTTCCCTCCCTGTGTTGCCCTCTCTTTACTACCCTTCCCCCTTGCTACTCTTCCCCTCCCTACTGAACAAGCTCCCCTTCTTACACCCCACCCCCTTATCCCTGTTACTGCCTGTAGGGTACAATAGATTTTTATTCTTAAC
Source organism: Pseudocheirus occidentalis (assembly GCA_028646575.1). Classification (NCBI taxonomy): domain Eukaryota; kingdom Metazoa; phylum Chordata; class Mammalia; order Diprotodontia; family Pseudocheiridae; genus Pseudocheirus; species Pseudocheirus occidentalis. Next base: position 12,820 of record JAQQSW010010495.1, on the reverse strand, counting down.
AGAGTATGTTATTCCCTTGTTGAACCCAAACCAATGCTAGTACATTTCATATATTTCTCCTCTCCCTCCCTCTTTCCCCTATATTGTTATGAATTTTTGTGTCTTTTCATGTTAGAATCTAAACTTAGCCATTTGTATTGATCCCTCTTTAAATCAGAACCAATGGGAGTAACAATCATACAATGCTCATCTCCTTCCATCCCACCCCTCCACTTTAGTGTGGGTTTTATGCCTCTTCTTGTGGCATAATTTACCATCTTCTACCTCTACTTTTCCTTTTCTCCCATTACAATCCCTTTCTTACCCTTAATACGTTTTGTTTTTAAATCTTCAAATTAGTTTGCTTCTACCCACACCCTCTTTCTGTGTACATCCCTTTTAAGTGTTACAATATTTATACAAATGTCATTACTGACAGGTATCTGTTTCTCATAAAGGAATGTAAACAGCTTGCTCTTATTGAGTCCCAGGTTATGTGCATGTGTGAGCATCTGTGTGTGCATATGTATGTGTGAGTGTATGTTTTCCTTGTTTACCTTTTTATGTCTTTCTTGCATCTTGTAAGTGGAGATCAAATTTTCCATTGAGCTCAGGCTTTTTCATAAGGAAAGTATGGAAATCCTTTATTTCATTAAATAACCATCTCTTTGCCTGAAAGAATATGGTCAGTCTTTCCAGTTAATTGATCCTTGGTTGCAGTCCTAGCTCTTTTGCTTTACAAAATATGGCATTCCATTCCCTCTGGTCTTTTAATGTAGCAGCTGCCAAATCCTGTGTAATCCTGACTGTAGTTCCATGATATTTGAACTGCTTCTTTTTAATGGCATTCAGTATTTTCTCCTTGACTTTGTAGCTCTGGAGTTTGGCTACCATATTTCTTGGAGTTTTCAATTTGGGATCTCTTTCAGGAGGAGGTCTGTGGATTCTTTCAATAACCATTTCTCCCTCTGATTCTAGGACCTCAGGACAGTATTCTTTGACAATCTCTTAGGAGATATTGTCCAGGCTGCTTTTTTCATCATGATTTTCTGGTAGGCCCATAATTCTTGGGTTATCTCTCCTGGATCTGTTTTCCAGGTCAGTTGTTTTTCTAGTGAGATATTTTGCACTTTCTTCTAATTTTTCAGTCTTTATGTTTTGTTTGACTGACTCTTGTTGCATCATATAGTCCTTAGCTTCAATTTTTCTGATTCTAATTTTTAGTGAATTATTTTCCTCAGCTAGTTTTTGGAGTTCCATTTCCTTATGTTGATTTTTCATTTTTAGGGAGGTATTTTCTCCGGTTAGATTTTGGACCTCCTGTCCTAGTTCTCCATTTTTGTTTTTCAAAGATTTGATTTCTTCAGTGAAATTTTTTTTTCCAATTTGGTCACTACCTCTCTAATTTCATTTTTAAAATCTCTTTTAAGATCCTCTAAGAAGGTTCTTTGGGATTGAGAAAAATTTGCATTTCCTTCTGTGGTCTCTAGTGTGGATATAGAGTCCTTGTTGCCTTCAAAATTTGTTTGTTCTTGCTCGCGGTAAAAAGATTTGATGGTCCTAGCCTTTGCAGTTTTCTTCTTCCCCATTGTGAGCGCCTATGTCCTGGATTTTTAGAGTAGATATCCACTTCTGGGGTGCCATAGTCTTGACCTTCTCAGGCTGGGAGGTAGGGGTTTGATAGCTGTAAGCTCTGAGTTTTTGGCCTGAGGCCAAGACCAAGACTCTCAAGGATTCTCCTGAGTTACCCTGAGGCTTACAGAGTAACTTGTGGGGGTCGGGTGCTCTAGCTCCTTCAGGTTTCAGAGTCTGTGCCTCTGAGCTACAGCTCAAGCAGGCTCAGAGCCATACAATAAGTTTTAAATTATCTCTCCTGGATTTATTCTCCAGGTCTGTGGAAAATAAATCCAGGAGAGATAACTTGAAAGTTGTTGGACTACCTGAAAGCCATGATCAAAAAAGAACCTAGAAGGAAATTTGACCTGGTATTTTACAACCAGAGGGCAAAGTAGAAATGGAAAGAATTCACTGATCACTTCTTGAAAAATATCCCAAAAAGAACATTCCTAGGAATATTATAACCAGGTTCCTGAGTTCCCAGATCATGGAGAAAATACTACAAGCAGCCAAGAATAAACAATTCAAATATTGTGGAAACACAATCAGAATAACTCAGGACCTTTCAGCTTCTACATTCATGGATGAAAGGTCTTGGAATATTATATTCTGGAGGCCAAAGGAGCTAGGATTAAGACCAAGAATCACCTACCCAGAAAAACTGAGTATAATGTTTCAGGAGAAAATATGTCATTCAACAAGGTGGAGGAATTTCAAGCATTCTTGATGAAAAAAATACAAAGATGAATAGAAAATTTGACATTCAAATACAAGAAGCAAGAGAAGTATGACAAGGTAAAGAAGGAAAAGAAATCGTAAGTAACTTATCAAAGTTGAACTATTTACATGCCTTCATGGAAAAATGATCATTGTAACCTATAAAACTTTTCTCAGTATGAGGATAGTTGAAGGGAATATAAATGTGTGTGTATAGACACACACATATGTATGTAAGTATACATATATGTGTATGTAGGAGAGTATATGTGCATATGAATGCATGTGTGAGTGTGTGTATATATGTGTACAGGTATACATAAGCAGAGGGCACAGAATCAATTAAATAGGAAAGGATGCTTTTTAAAAGCTGAAATTGAAAGATGAGAGAGGATTATAATGACAGGAAATGGGGAGAGACAAAATGGGGTAAACTATCTCATATAGAAGAGGAAAGGGATAACTGTTACAATGGAGAAGAAGAACAGAAAGGCAAAAGGAAATGGGCCAACCTTACTCTTGTTGAATGTGGCTTAGGGAAGGAATGACATACACTCTAAATTGGTTATCTTGTCCTACAGGAGAGTAGAGGGAAGGGGATGAGAGGGGGGATGATGGAGGGGAGAGATGTTTGGGAGGGTGGGTAATTTGAAGCACCCACTTTGTAAAGGGCCAGAGTCAAAGTAGAGAATATAACAAGTGAGGGGTGGGGCCAATGGAGGGAAATATAGTCAGTCTTTGACATTATATCTAGTATGGAAATGGTTTATGTAATTACACACATATAACCTATGTTGAATTGCTTATTTTCCCAGTAAGCATAGGTAATGAAGGAGGATTGGAAAGAATCTGGAACTCAAAGTTGTAAAATCAATTGTTTAAAAATATATTTATTGTTGTTGTTGTTGTTGTTGTTGTTACATGCAACTGGGAAATAAGATATAGAGGCACGGGGGTATGGAGATCCATCTTGCCTTACTGGAAAGTTGGAGGGTGAATGATAGAGTATATAGGAGAAAGCAGATTGGGGGCGAGAGTATAGAGTGGGATTGCTGTTTTGGGTTGGTGGGTAGGGGAAATACAGGGAGAAAAGCTGTAATTCAAAACCTTGTGGAAATGAATGATGTTAACTAAAAATAAACATTAAATTTAATTTTAAAAAAAGAAACAGAAGTCATGAGCTCCACAACTTTTGAACCCCATAACTTGTGAACCTCTGTTACTGATGTAATGGGAAATGGAAGAGCTAATGACCATATATAAAGAGAAGCCCAAGCTGGGAGAGAGCAGAACTAAGAAGAACTGGAAAGAGAACTCTTGTGGTGGCAGAGTCTAGAAGGAGAAATTTTGTGTTATCCAAGCATTCTGTTATGTTTGTGTTGATTTCTATGTTGATGATTTGTGTTGATTTCTTGCACCTTGTTTGAAGGTTTCTGTTGATTTCACATGCAGAGAGTGAATTGATTGTGGTGCCAGCAATGTGTATGAATGTTATTGTGGCTCTGTTAAGCTTTTTCTTCCCAGAAATTGAAACTGCAAAGGACTTGAGATGGACTAGATATTGTGAGCTTTAGTATGGAATGGGAACTAGATTAAAAGCTAGACAAAGAGCTGTACAAGGAGCTGAGATCTTCCTGCCTTTGAATCCAGGTGATAGCTGGGGAGATTTGGGTAGGAGCTGGGAACTTGAAAGAGGAACCATTGAATCTCAGAATCAGCCTAGAGTCAACATGAAAAGACCTTTTCTTCAGTACCTAATGCTGACTGAGATCATGATTTACTGTGATGTAGAGGTAGAGAACTTTGGCCTTTGTACTTTGTGTCCCTTAATGATACTTGCTCCTTAAGGATGATTGAGTTAAGGATTTACTGAATAAGATCTTTTGCTTAAAACTATGTGGCCACTTTGGTGAAAACTATGTGTCCACTTTAGTGATAACATTGTGAATGCTGTACTTTGGTTTCTGTGAATGTTTTGCTCTAATTTACTGCTGAATAAATGGAGAGTTCACCATACTATGTAATCAGAGCCTTAAAGCTGTTCACAGAAGCAGTCCTCTGGAAAGCTGCTAGTGCTTGGCTTTACATGGCCTTTTCCAATGAGTCCTGTCTTCCAATTATGAGGCCAAAGTATTTGAATGTCAGTCTCAGTATTAGACCTTCCAATGTATAGTCTGAATTGATTTATTTAAGTACTGAATGATTGCTGTCTCCTTGCTGTACAAAAAAATCTCTCAAAAGTCTTCTCTAGCACTACAATTAGAAAGCTTCAATTTTGTGGCACTCAGGTTTCCTTATAGTCCAACCCTCAGTCATACATCATGACTAGACAATTTATATCTTTGACTATATGGATCTGCTTTTTATTACACTTTTCTAATTTGCTATAGTTTTTCTTCCAAGGAGCAAGTGTCTTTTACTTTCATGGCTGTAGTTGCTGTCCACCATGATCTTTGAGCACAATAATGTAAAATCTGACACTGCTTTCACTTCCTCTCCCTTTATTTGCCAGGATGTGATGGAACCAGTTGCCAAGGTGTTAGTTTGGGGGATGTTAAGCTTTGAGGAAGTTTTTTATGCTCTCCTGTTTCACCCTCATTAAGAGACTTAATTCCTCTTCACTTTTTGCTACCCAAGTGGTATTGTCTGCATATCTGAGATTTTTTTGTATTTCTCCCAGCAACCATAATTCCAGCTTTTGATTCATTCAGTCTGTCATTTCACATTATGTACATTTCATATAAAATATACAGAAGTATTATACAAGAAAGGTCTTAACATCACTAATAACCACAATGTGGTTACTGATCTAGATAATGGAGTATGAAGTCAAATAGGCTTTAGGGAGCATTACTAGCAATAAGACTAGTGGAGGTGATGAAACTCCTGCTGAGCTATTTACAATCCTAAAATCCTAAAAGATGATACTGTTCAAGTGCTGCATTCATTATGCCAGCAAATTTGGAAAAACTCAACAGTGGCTACTGGATTAGAAAAGATCAGCTTATGTCACAATCCTAAAGAAGGGCAATTCCAAAGAATGTTCAAATTACCAAGCAATTGTGTTTATTGTGTGTGCTAGCAAGGCTATGATTCAGCAAGCTAGGCTTCAGCAATATGTGAAACCAAGAATTACCAGAGTTGCAAGGAGGCAGAGGAGCTAGAGACAAAATTGCCAAGATTTATTGGATTATGGAGAAAGTGAGGGATTTCCAGGAAAGAAAATCTACCATTTCATTGACTACATTAAAGCCTTTGAGTGTCTGGGTCACCACAGAAATTCCTTGAACAAACGGAATGCAATTTCTCAAAGAGATGTGAGTGCCAGATCATCTTATTTGTCTTCTGAGGATCCTACCTGTATGAGAGTGAGAAAGCAACAATTAGAACTTAACATGGAATAAATAATTGATTTAAGGTTGGGAAAGAATTATAACAAGGTTGTGTATTGTCACAACTTATACACAGAGTAAATCATGCAAAATACCAGTCTGGATGAAATGAAAGCTGGAATTAAGGTTACTGGGAGAAATATAAAAAATCTCTGATATTCAGATTAAACCATCATGATGGTAAAAAGTAAAAAAAAATAAGAAGTCTTTCAATGGGGCTGAAATATGAGAATGTAAATGGTTGTGCTGTTTAACATTTAAAAAAAATAAAACTAAGATCATGACAACTGGCCTCATCACTTCCTGGAAAATAAAGAGAGAAGAAATAGAAACAATGCCAGATTTTTATATTCTTGCACTCAAAAATCATTGCAGCCAAGAAATTAAAAGATATTTGCTTCTTGGGAAGAAAGCTATGCCAAATCTGGACAGTAAACTAAAGCACAGAGCTATTACCTTATTGACAAAGGTTTGTATGGTCAAAGCTGCAATTATTACAGTAGTAATATACCACTATGAGAGCTGAACTATAAGGAAAGCTGGACCCCACAGGATGTATACCTTCATATTTTGGTACTGAAGGAGATCAAATCATTCAATACATAAATAAATTTATTCAGAATATTAATTAGAAGGACAAATGATGAAGCTAAAGCTTAAATGCATAGACCACACAATGAGAAGACAGTACTGATGAGAAAAGATCCTGATATTGGGAAAGACTGAAGGCAAAATAAGAAGGGGACAGTAATGTATTAAAATGAAAGATAGTGTCATAGAATCAATGAATATGAGCTTGGATAGACATCAGGAGATAGTGAAGGATAAAAAGATCTGACATGCTTTAATCCATGGGATCACAAAGAGTCGTATTCAACTGAATTACTGAACAACAACAGCAACAACAAATGTTTCATGACCTGTAGATGTAAAAACAAACCATACTAAAATAAAAGACCAAAGACAGTTCTTATCCTAGGGGAGCTCACAATCTAATGGAGTAAACAAAACAAGCAGTCAAATATAAGGAAGTCAAGTCAAATACAAGATGAATAGACAATAAATAAGAGAGAAAAGAAATTATAATTTAGAGGGACCAGTAAAGAATTCCTATAGAAGACGGGACACTAGTCAGGACATGAAGGGAGCCAATGCTACAATCCTCCCTTCTAGTCAATTAAATTATGTTTAATTATTGTGCTGGTTTCAAAGCATCAAATACAAAGTTGATTCTAGGGAGCATTTCATCCTGCTTTCCCAAGGAGCCCAGAAATACAGAAAGAATGGGCCATATGTGTCAGCTTATTCTGGGGGAACATTACCAGTGGGCTTTCATGTGCTCCATTTATAAATATTTGTTTTAGAGTTATCTCCCATTTTGAGGTGAAGTAGAAGAGCCAACAGGAATATTTTCTCTGGTTGTTCTAAAAAAACCTGGTCCATGTTTCTTACACATCTTTACCTTTTCTTTGGGAATTATTTTAAACTTCCTCCCAAAATTCAACTAGACTGAAGGGTTTAAATATATTACCAATTAAACTACCCCCTCAAGAAGGATTTTGGGAGGATTCTTAATACATAAGACTTCTTAATTAAAATATTTCATGGGGAAGAGTTCTTAATTAAAATAATTCATGGTACATACAAGGTACTTAATAAATGCTTATTGAATTCAATTGAAATTGTATTTTAGTTATAGCACCCCTGAAATAATGTACAAAAAAAGATGTTGCACCATCTTTATATACGTGCCATATTTCTATCCTCTGTTGAGTCACAGAAAACTGTAAAGTTTGTATTGATTAAATATGTATGCAAGTAAGCATCTACTAGGAAATATTATTTCACAAATTAGGTCCTAGAAAACTCAATGTTTAAGAAGAAAAATCATAAGGTTTAGAACTGAGATGAACCCTGGAGGCCACCTAGTCTACTTCAGTTCAATTCAAAAGACATTTCCCCATTGCCATGAGAGGCACCAGAGACACAAAGACAAAAAAATTAAATACCTCCCCCTTGGACTATACGTTCCATTTTCAGGTGATGAAAAGTAGGAGAATAAAAGTGAAATTATTTTTCCAAGACTAACCAGCTAGTTAGATAAATCCAGTTTTCTTTGCACTTACACTTTCTTCACATGGAGAATTTTTGGTTTTTAAAGAAAAGAAACATCAGTGAACTCTAAATGAAGCTAAATTAATAATATCCTATTTAGTAATATCTATACCAGTCATCATGCCATTTCAAACAGAAATTCAATACAAGATCAGGAAAGGTCAACTTTAAAAATAATGATCCCCTCATGTCTATGACACCACAGCGTGAATGCTAGAAAAAGAAGTCTTGGCACATTGGTCTTAATAGAGAATTTCAAAGTGATACAAGTGCTCTCTATCATCTTTAAAGCATTGTATAAATGATGGTTTCTTTCTAATCATAAAAAGTATGTTCTTAATGGAAGAGAGTATTCTTTTTTTAATATCCTAAGAACCAACGTAATGCCCAGTATTTGGTAGGTACTTAATAAATCCTTGTTAAGCTGAATTGATTTGAAAAAAAAACATTATTCTATCATTCCTCAATGATAAAAGTATAAATTTTAAAAACACAATGGACATTTTAAGTTGAGAAATGTAAGAAAAAAGAATAGATTATGAAAAATTTATCTGTGATATAATTTTGTTTTAATTTTTTCAAATATGTGATTTTATTAGTCCATGGGTAATTTCAGCATGGAAACAAAGTTTATTGGAACCTATCTGGGACTGATAAATTCTAGAAAATAGTGTGAGACCCATAGAGGTTAAAAAAGTTCACCATGGTCACATAGCTTGCAAACATCAAAGGCAAGATTTGAACATAGGTCTGTAATGGTAATGGTAATTCAAAGATCTTCCCTGCTCCTTGGTAGTCTTAAGTGAATCTAAGGATCTTCCCTGATTTGAAAATATACTCTGCCCCCTAATATGCTGATGGGTCACATGGAGGCTTGTTTTTCAGGAACTTTATTACTTTTTATTGGGCAGTGTGTCATGAGGGTTGTGATAGTCTCTGACACTGGAGAAGGCTATATATACTCTGATGTGAGATTTTGCTTTAGGGGTTACTCATTGAAAGAGTTGTGTGATTTGACCAGATGAGACTCTGGGCAGCCATTGAGCCCCCAGCTTTGGAATCCTAGATGGTGGTGCTTCTTTCTCTGGTAACTAACACTGTATATGTGCAATGGTCAGACAGCTGGAAGCACTGTCTGTTGAATTGTGTTGTTTTCTCTCTCTGTATTTTTTTTGTCTGCTTGTAACATCTGTTTGTATTTTCTCTGAAGTTCAGGGTACTAACGTTTCCCCCTGAAGTAGGTAAATGATAAATATTTGATTACAGTAAGTTTGTTAACCCCTTTTTTAGTTGCTTTCCTTTAGAAAAGCAGATCAAAGAACCTGTGCTAGCAGCCATCCTGGGTATGCTACAAGTTCTTTTTTTTTTACTTCAGACCTAATACTCAAAGAATAGCGATGACGTAGAATACAGAGACTGATGAAATCATACAAAATACTCAGATCATCACATTAATGAGTTTCCTGGGCTATGGTGGAGAAACCAATTAAAGAAGTCCCCAAGTAGTGTATCCTGGTGAGAGATGAAGAGGTGATGTTTGGATATTAAAGGCTGAGACTTATGGGAAAAGTGTAACAATAGTTAGATGTTATTGTATCAAGTAGGGTGTCTTCTGTTAATACATGTCATGTCTATGATTTCTTTTGCATATCATTTGTGATAAGGAAATTTAAAGTGCAATCAATACCTTATTTATATTGATCACTGAATACATTTTTTATCTTTTAAATTTATTTATTTTCTTTACATTTCCACGAGATTTTGAATTACAACTTTTCTCCCCATCTTTGCCCTACCTCCACCCCAAAAGAGCAAACCCACTCTAAAGCCCACTGAACACATTTTTACGCCTCATTTTTTGAGAAGAGAATCTATACATAATTCAAACCTAAGTTTTAAGTAATTTTACTGTTTTGTAGTTAAAGTCCTTTACAATATGGTTTCAGTATACTTTCATAGGCACAATATGCCTTTTTCTGTATACTATACTTTGGCCAAGATGACCTTCTTGCTAGGCTCATAGGTCATACTATTTCCTCCCTCTGTACCTTTGCACAGTGTTACTCATGCCTGGAATACCTTTCCTTCTCAATCTATCTCATAGAATGCCAAGTTTTCTTCAAAGCTCATTTCAATTGTAACCTTCTATCCTGATCCCTTCCCCTAGAAATTACTGTCTATATATGTAAGTTTAATTTTTGCATGCATTTTTCCCCAATAGAAATTCAACTTCTTGAGGGCAGGGATCATATGAGTTTTGTCTATCTACAGCACGCAGTAAAATGTCTGGCATTTGACACGTAATAAGTGCTTATTGAATGAATTAATTAATGAGTGCCCTCTTTCCCAATCATATTTATTGCACATGAATGAAAAGATGAAAAGACTTGAGCTAGCCTTCAAAGGATATTTTTTTTCTTCATTCTTCTCATCAGAGCAAAGCAGCATGACACAGTGAATAGAGGCTTGCCCTTAGAGTCAAGAAGACCTGGGCTTAAGCATTGTCTCTGACATAATACTAGTCATGTGATGCTGGGCAAGTCTCAGTTTCTTAGTGCTGTAACTCAACCTGATTTAAATTCTTGGATGTTTAATCTAGCCATTCTGTATTCAATTTTTGTGGATGCTTGTATATCATATCCACCCTCATTTATACTCTCTGCAAACAATTAAATTATTTATGACTCAAAAGCAATTGTAATTGAACCTATCTTTATTTAGAGATAGCAGACTTTAAAGCACTATTGAAAAGCAAATAAATAGCCTAAAAGGAATAGAATTTAGTATCTAAAAATCTGCTTTTTCTTAGAGAAAGAAGAGAAAAGGAAAGGATACAGTATAGCTTTTTCATCTCTTTTCTTAGTTCTTAAAGGCACTATCACACTGTTCAAATGCATTCTAATTTTCAATTTTTAAGTAGTCTTGCCTCTGAAACAAACATTCTAGACTGTGTCCATTCTCTTTTAATTCCCATTGTAGGTTCTCTCACCCTTTTATCTATACAGAGAGATGATGCCACCAGGACTACTGACACGATCCAGCTTATGTCCCTGCGTGCAATGAAGTTTCAACTACTATTACTATCATTGCTCAAGTTCTGGCACTCATTCTTGGAATGGGAATCCAAGTAGCTTAACTTAATCTGCAGACCTTCAACGTCCGTTATGCACTTTTTCCACTTCCTAGAGGCACTCAAGATGCATGTACTATCTTCAGGCAAGGTAAAACAAACTTTGGTTACTATTTTAAACAGAATTATGCATCCTTATTTTGTTTTTCACTACTGTTTGTTGGATGCTGCCTAGGATCTAGACAATTACATATCTGTGCTACTACCAACATTTAAATATAATGACATACATTTTGAAACTGTCAGTTATGACCTAAGTATGGCTAATGAATTACTAGACATAGAATGTCACTACCACAAGTTTCAAAGTTTCCTAGTGTTTATATTCTATCAGAAAGTAGCACAAGCTGATATTCCTTTTCTTTGCACAAAACGAATATGTCTCAGTCTATTCAGTATTGTCTGTAGCATCTTGGACCAGGAAAATATGCTTTTTATTAACTCTAGAGCACTCTCTTAACCAATATGCCCATATTCATCAAATAAATCTTTTCACTTTTCTTTGAAGTAAATTCCTACTTCAAAGCCTGGAATCCCAGTTTGTGAATGGGATGAGTAGTGCCATTGTCGCTAAATTTACTACTGAAATATTAACAGACTTCTAGTGTCTGTCTCTTTCTTGATACAGGAATGCTTCCAAGTCAAGGGCAGTTTGGCTGCTACAGGTTTCTTTTTTTATTATTTTATTTATTTTCTTGTTTACATCATTCATTTCCATGAGATTTTGACTTACAAATTTTCTCCCGTTCTTTCCCCTACCCACCACCACAAAACAGCAATCCCACTGCAAATCACCTCCCCTAATCTGTTCTCGCTTATGTCTTCCTCCATCACCCCTCTAACTTTCTGGTAGGGCAGGAGGGGTCTCCCTACCCCACTGCCTGTATATCTTAATTCCCAGTTGCATATAGTTAATAATATATACATATATATATATATATATATATATATATATGTATATATATTAACATTTGATTGTAGAACTTTAAATTCTAGATTCTTTCGGTGCCTCCCTCATCACCCACCCGCATTGGAAGGACAAGCAATTTCATAGAGGCTGTACATGTGTAATTATGCAGAACATCTACACAGTGGATATATGGTGAGAGACTGATTATATGTCCCTCCTTCCTATCCTGACACTCCCTTGTTCTATTCTCTACCATGTCCCTGTCCCTTTACAGAAGTGTGTGCTTCCAGCAGCCCTCCACCCCACCATGTCTTCCCCTCCATCATCCCACCTTTCATCCCCATCCCCCCTACTCTCCTGTGTGGCAAGATACCCAGTTTAGAGCTTATGTCATTTCTTTCCTAAGCCAAATTCAATGGGAATAAAGTTGACCCTTTCCCTTTTGCCTTCCTGTTCTTCCCCTCCATTGTAACAGTTATCCCTTGCCTCTCCTATATGGGATGATTGACCCCATTCTGTTTCTTCCTGTCTCCTCTCATTCTAATCCTCTCCCATCTCAGAATTTCACCTTTTAAAGTATTATTCCTTCCTATTCAATTTATCCAGTGCCCTCTAGGAACTCATATACACACATACTCATATATGTATTAATACACATATATACCTCCCTATATAGACATATGTGTAGATATATATATATATATATATATATATATATATATATATTTGTATTCCCTTCACATATCCTCATACCGATAAAATTTTCATAAGTTACTTTTATCCATATTAGCATGTAAATAGTTCAACTTTGATAAGTTCCTTATGATTTCTTTCCCATGTTTACCTTCTCATTCTTCTTGTGTTTGAATGTCAAGTTTTCTGTTCAGTTCTGGTTTTTTTCAGCAAGAATGCTTGAAAGTCCTCCACCTCACTAAATGACCATATTTTCCCCTGGAACAT
>JAQQSW010010494.1:0-12979 GCA_028646575.1 Pseudocheirus occidentalis | reverse complement strand
AATACGCTATATGTTATATATAATATAATTAATAAATCATATAATTTATCTAGAATTATCTAGAATTAATATTAATATCATATGATTATGTATTGGTATAATATTAATAGTACAATGTAAAAAATGAATGTAATGTATTAATATGATAAATAACACTTTATCTTTTAGCTCATCTGGTCTGATAGTGGAAAGATGAATGATTGCCCAGGTGGCAGTTTGCATAACTGATTACCCAAAACTGCAAGTCCCAACGCATAAAAGTAGTGACCTGAGCCTGGAGAGACTTCATATCCCTCCTCCCCTCAAACACACTTTACATAGATAAGGAAACTGAGTCAGAGGATGGAACAACTTTCCCAGGGTCCACTAGATTCTAAGTATCGGAGCTGGGATTCAAGCCCAGACCCCTGTCTGGACATTCAGTGCTCTCACCTCCTGACTTTGACCTCCTTGCATACTGAGGGAACCTGAGGGCCCAGCATCTGTCTGAGGTGGTCAATGCAAAGGATCCAATTTCAACGCTTTTCTCAAGTGATGCCGAGTCTTTTCATCCTCCCTCCGGGTCTGGTGTTATTTTCAGCCTTTAATCACCTTGGTGACCCTCCTCTGAGTAGAGACTTTTCCACTCGGTTAACTCAGACTATGCAGCCCCATATCTATTGAGCACAAGCCTGACTAGTGTTGAAAAGAATGGGAGTTGCCTGTCCCTGGGGCCACCCTGGCACTCTGTACAGAATCCCTACAGCCAGAAAACAGAACTCTTCCAAACCACAATAATGTTCCAGGCCTACACTGGTTGGGACTCCGCCCGTGAAAAGCACTGTGAATGAGGAAGGGTTTCCATCACCCTCAACTGAGTAGAACAAACAAATAAATAGAGAACTTTGGAGAGCTTGGACTTAGCTTAAAGACAGAAAAAACAAAACACAACAAACAGCCAAAAAAGCAAACAAAACTCCTTTCAGAATCATGTTACCTCATAAAACCACAATTTCTAGCTAAAGAGAAAAAAAATTTTTTCCATTTTAAAATATTTATTAACTCCAAATGTCTGAGCTTTTCCACTTTGAGATGAAAGTTGTCGATTGTTTTGGAAACCATGGGACGGAGATTCTCAACCTCACCCTTCCAGGCACACTCAGGGGCGTGTTTGGCTCACAACACATGTGTTCACTCTCTAACACAGTCGAAAATTTGACAACTGCACAGAACAAGTAGCTGCACCTTTCCCTGAGATACTCCTGGGACCGTTCTTCCCAGATGGAAGTTTTCCTCCGGGAAAACTCGCACCACCCAGGCTACGTCCAGTACTGATGAAAACTTGCTGCGGCAGCATTTCTGAGAACCAGTTCTGGGCATCATTTTATACTAGGGATTTTTTCTCCTCGTTACTGTAAGAAATCACAGAATTACCAAACTTGATCAACTTGATCCTGATGAGAAAATACACCTCCCTCCCTTCTTCTTGGGAAAGGGGTGGGGAGGGAAGGGATGGGGCATATGGGTGTGGAATATTGTATATACTGTCAGACCGCTATGATATATTGGTTAATTTGGCTAAACTGCTGTACTTCCCTCTTCCTTTTATATTCTTTTCTACAAGAGGTGGTTCACTGCTGGGGAAAGGGGAGGGATACATTTAGAAATAAAGACAATGTAAAATCAAAGAATGTTAATTAAAATTGAATTTTAAAAAAATAAATCACAGAATCTCAGAATTAGAGGGAGGGTAAGTGGTACACCGGCCCTGGAGTAAGGAGGACCTGAGTTCAAATCCCATCTCAGACACAATACAAAAACTAGCCATGTGACCTTGGGCAAGTCACTTAACCCCAATTTTCCTACCTTCCCCCCTCCAAAAAGCAAAAAAAAAAAAGAATCTCAGAATTAGAGGGGAGCCAAGTAGCCACCTGTGATTGAAAAGTCCCTCCACAATGGACCTGAGAAGAAATCATTCAGTCTTTGCTTAAAGACTTCCCTTAAGGAGGAATCAGCCACTTCCCAAGGCAGATCATTTCACTGAGAGTCAGCTCTAATCATTAGGAAGCTTTTCCTGACAATTTGTCTCCATAAGTTTGACCTGTTGTAATCCTCTCCACATATGGGCCTTCAAATTTCAAAAGAAATGAAGCAAATCCTTCCCCAACACTACCTTCCTTCTCTTTGTCTTCAAAATCTAGAACATGTGGGACAAGAGACCACCTGGAGCATCAGATAGTGGAAGAAATATTGATCAGGGAGTTCTCCAGCTTCATCACTGCCCCCTAATGAACTGTGTGAGCTTGGACAAGACTCTTGATTTAACCATTCTGGGCCTCAGTTTCCTTATCTGTAAAATAGGAGGATGAGACTAAAATTTAGTCCAGTTTAAAATTTAGTCACTAAATGATCTCTAAGGTTCCTCCTTCCAGCTCCAAAATTCTGTCATCAAGCTCCTAGGTGATCCCTAATGTCCCTTCCAGGGAATGAAAAGAGAGTAGAAGGAGAAAATTTTTAGTGATTATCGTTCATCTCAATTTCTTTTAGGTATGGGAGTCTTATAGGTAAACCAATGCCACCTGAACAATCCCAGCTTTGAGAAAGTCCTGTGCCTTGTCTCCCTTGTCTTGGGCAGGAGCGTTGACTCTCTAGACCATTGGCATCAAACTCAAATAGAAATGAGGGCCACTTAACTGTCGAGAAGGATCCCTGAGAGCTGTGCATTAACTTAGAAAACCATACATTCGTATTATCATGTTTCGTCTCCTTTTAATTTATTTTGTTAAATACTTCTCAATTTCATTTTAATCTGGTTCAGGCTGCCCAGGGGTATTCTGTGGGCTGCAGTAAGCACTGCATATTTGGCACGTCTGATGGAGACAATCTCATTTGGCCAGGAAGCATCATATTACAAAAAGAGCCCAGGCTCGGGAGTCAGTAGCCCTGCTTCCACATTCCAGTTGTTGTTGACCACTGCACCTCTCTGGGTCTCCTCATCTGCAATGCAAGAACTTTAGACTAGGTGACCTCTGAGGTCTCCTTCCAGTTCCAAAGGTCTATGATTTTGGTGGAGCTGTGATTTCCCATGTGGACACTCCCTCCACCAGTGCTGATACAAGCCCTTCCCTGCCTCCCACACAGCCATACCTTCTCATTCAGATCCATTCTTTATGATTCTAAAGCTAAAAAGACAGCATGTTGTAGTGCTGAGGTGATATTCCTGAGGCCACATGCAGCACTCCTAAGTGCTGTCTGAACCATATTAAAATGTAATTGGGAAATATTTAGCAGAAATAAAAACACAATAAAACATAGATAACATTCCACTTAAGGAAGCTGGGGGGGTGGTGCAGTAGTTAGAGCTCCAACCCTGAGTTCAAATTTGTTTTCAGATACTTAGCTATGTGACCTTGGGAGAGTCATTTACCCTGTTTGCCTCAGCTTCCTCATGTGGAAAATAAGCTGGAGAAGGACAGGATAAACCACTCCAGGATCTTTGCCAAGAAAACCAGATAGAGTCATGAAGAGTCAGACAGGACTGAAATGATTGAAAACAGTGTTATACTTAAAAGTGAAGTTAACACGTCGCCCACAAAGATTCTTACATAGGGATTAGGGGCCCCTATTTCTATGTAAGACTGATGTCACTGAGATAGTGGATAGAATATAAGAGTTGGAGTCAGGAAAACAGGTTCAAATCACATCTCCAATAGTCACTGGCTGCGTGATCCCATGGGCCTGCGTTAAAATTTCATCTTGTTCTCGTCCCCCTGACCACCCTGCCTCCCCATCCCTCTAGTCAGTGGAGTAAATAAATTTCTATGTAGCCAGTATATATCAGAAAATAAGACTGCTGGGGGTGGGTAGGTGGCACAGTGAATAGAGCACCGGCCCTTGAGTCAGGAGGACCTGAGTTCAAATGTGACCTCAGACACTTAACACTTATAGCCATGTGACCTTGGGCAAGTCACTTAACCCCAAGTGCCCTGCCTTTCCCCTCCAAAAAAAACAAAAAAGAAAAGAAAAGAAGATTGGGAAGTCAAGGACAAACCAAAGATCAAAAGAACATAACTTACAAATTGTTTGATATATAAACCAAAATTCACATATTAACCAAAATTCATCACCTTCCTACTTGGAGGTGGGCAGCATGCTTTGTCGTAATTGCTTTGTAGTATGTGCTGAATCACTAGAAGCCATCTAAAGCTGCCATGAGGCCCTTCTGGTCCAATGATATATAAGTGTCAGATTAGCTCCGGACTTCCTAAGAAAGACCAGCAGAACTCCAAGAGGGTCTGATAAATTTGCAATGATATTGACATGTTAACTTTAAAAGTTCTACCAACAGCTTTGAGATGACTTGAATGTCAATGAGTTAACCCCAAGGTGGCATGGATAAGAGTTAGTTTGTTCTCCCCCCAATTCCATAAAAATGAGACCCTGAATCCCTGCCCCACCCTGCACCCTTTCATCTTCCTTAGATCCATGCTACCTAATGCTCCCAAATCTCACACATGAGTGAGCATCTCTGCCTTTCTCCCTCCCCATCTCCTTCCTTTACTGTCTCATTCCCTGCCCCTACCTCTGTACCCTTTTTACCCTTTGTCTCTATACTTACTGTGTTGTTTGCCCTCATACCCTCTGTGCTTATTAAGTTATAAGAACAGCCCAGTTTCCCTTCACTATCATGGTCTTTACCAGCTAGTGAATAAACCAGATATACCTAACCCTATTTCATAATTTCATAAATTAATTATAACAGGTCAGCCTCCATCTCCCCATCAGTAAAATGAGGAAGCTGTCCTAAATGGCTTTTTAGGTCCCTTTTGGCTCCAAATCTAAGAAGCAACTGAGGTTTGGAGAAAATGGGAGTAACTGGGCTTGGGAGAGTAAAGGAAGTAGCATCTCTATGTAGGTCAGCGCTCTCCAGAATACATCAAAGGAAGGAGTAGTTTTGGTCTTGGTTGTCGAGAGGGGTGACATGATTTTCTTTCATTATGTTTGGTTAGGTCTGCAGTACTAACTGAGGGGAGCCATGGGATGAGAAGAACCCACTGAAAAACTATGCCGCTACCCTTTTGTAACTAAAAAGCCCAATCCTGGCCACACGTTTGAGAATCACAAATTAACACCTTCCAGAGTTTGAGAGAGATGTGTAATTCCTGTCTGTTCAATCACACAAGTATTTTTTGAGGGCAAGCTAGCACTACCGCTACTTTTATTTTTACAATTAAATTTTTTTCAATCAAAGAAAACCTGCCTTCTCTCCCTTCTACCACCTCCTTTGTCTCTGTCCTCATTTAAAGAGAAAGAAAAAAACCCTGTTACCAACACAGCTAATCAAAAACAACCAACCAATGATGAGTAGTCAAGCAAAAAGAATTCCTTCACCGGCCATGTCCAGAAAGAAACAGTCCCAACCTGGGAGGTCACTGCCTTTCTACTTGGAGGTGGGCAGCATGCTTCTTTGCTTTGGAATCACGATCGGTCATTGTGTTTTGAAGCTGTTTATCTTTACAATAATGTTTTTCTTATATAAATTTCAGTCCATACAGGTCCCCCAAGGTTTCTGAAAACCTGTTCCCTTCCATCCTTTCTTATATTACAAAAGCTCATGTTTAGAGGGCACTTTGCAGTTCAACATGTTTTCTTCTTAACAACTCTGTTCCGTAGGTAGGGCAAGTACCAGCCCAGACATTTTAGAGGTGAGAATGCTGAGACCCCCAATGAAGTGACTTGTCCAATGACACAGTCAGCAAATGCGCCAGACAGGACTCAACCTAGGACTTCTGTCGCCACACTTGATGCTCTTTCCACAACATACAGCTATGACACACTTGGCATTCCATCAGCATCTGAGGATGGCTTAACCAGAGGAAACATGGGCATGGGAATTCCAGCACCATGGAGCAACTGAAGTTGAAAGGGAGACCCTGGGATCCTCAGAGGTCAGTTCTCAGCACTATTGCCACTGATCCTAGGCACCCAGGACTCTTAGATGATCTGTCCAAACTCAGTTTTCTAGGTCATTTGTTTGTACATTTTTTGTGAGTTCCTCCTGTGCTTTTCTTTTTTTAAAACATCATTATCATCAATGAATTGCTGAGTTCTGTTGCTTTCTTGTTTTTCAGGATAGTCACTGTTGTACTAAGGTTTTTAAGCTACTGTTCCAAGCCATAGAGTCTCCTTTTTAATTTTGTCAGTCAAGAGCTCTAATTTCACTTCCTTCTATTCCTTTGTCTTGTCCTCCCCTTCTTTTATAAAAGAGCTTCTGGCCAGTATCAGAATTCTCCTCATCTTTTTGTTCCCTTCTCTGGAGCCCTAGTCATAGCTAGTGC
Source organism: Pseudocheirus occidentalis (assembly GCA_028646575.1). Classification (NCBI taxonomy): domain Eukaryota; kingdom Metazoa; phylum Chordata; class Mammalia; order Diprotodontia; family Pseudocheiridae; genus Pseudocheirus; species Pseudocheirus occidentalis. The sequence continues at coordinate 6,662 of JAQQSW010010494.1, read as the reverse complement.
AGAATTATTCTTTTTCAATGGTTTCCTCCTGAAATTGTCTTACCCTTTTGGATTTCTTAATTATATTAGGAATTTTTCTTTACTTCCTCATTCCTCATTCTTTCTTCTGTTCTGTATCTGTGTGTGTCCAGGGCATTGTTCCCTTTCTCCTTTTTAAAGTTTTTTTTTTTTTGTTTAATTTAATTGGCACGTTTCTAACTGTTGGGAGGTGATAAAAAAAAACGAAGCTTATAAAGAATCTCTTAGTCACTGAGGTGAAAATATCGCAACACAGTTTTTTAAAAGGATTTCCGCCAAAATCGAGAAAATTGTAATTTATTTGTGGACCAAAAGACTGTTAACAATAATCTTTATAAGAATGCTTCAACAGAAGGTGCCCCAGATTTTTTTTTTGGTGAAGGGGAGGGGTTTTGAACCCATACCTGCCACTTACTATTTGTGTGACTTTTGGTCAATCACTTGATCTTTCTGAAACACACTTTTCACATCTGTGAAACAAAGGGTTTGGGCTAAATGAATAGCGAGGTAGGGCAGTGGATTGAGTCTGGGTCCAGAGTCAAGAAAACCTGAATTCAAAAGTGACTCTCTAGTACTCTGTAGCTGTTTCCCCTAGGACAAGTTACTTAACCTATTTGCCTCAGTTTCCTTAACTGTAAAATTGACAACCAAATAGAATTTACTTACCAGTCTTGTTGTGAGGATCAGATGAGCTAATGTTTTTAAAGCACTTAGCACAGTGCTTCAAGTATTATATAAATGCTAAAGTCCCTTAGGTCTAAAGAACCTTAAATCTATGACCCTGTGATCCAGAAGGTATCAGCCTTTTTCCCCCTCTCAAGCTGGCTGTAGTTAACCTAAAAAGCAAGACTGGTTGTATCTTCTGAGCTGGTATTTCTAAGCTAGTCTGAATAATGTAGAGATGACTGTGTTGCCAAGAGACCAAAGATGTCCTTGTTGGTTTTTCCTATATTCACGCTTCTGTTCCCATTATAGTTGAAACAACATCTACTAAGATGTTTCCACTCAAACTAATCCTGTGCTCAGGCCAGGCTAGTTTTTCTCCTAAGAAAACAGTGAAACCTCCCTTAAGACTTGATTGGTCTAGAGGACTAAGGCTTGAGCCAACGATGTAACTTCCTGGCTGTCTAAGCACAAATCCCCAGCACATAAGGGGTCACCGGCTCCTCGGGATGCATACACATTCTGACCAAAACAGCTCATCTTGGCAAATGGAGGCAGAAGGTCACTGGTGGCATCCTTCAAAGGCTGTTGCTAAGTAAACCCTCTGTTGTTATGGTTCAGTGTTAGGTGGTTTTAGGCAGAAGCACCTTCTTTCATTCTTACCTGGATCCCAAACCACCAAATCAGCCTCAGCGGGACCTGGTCTAAACCAATGGTGTCAAACTCAAAAATGGGGCCATTAATCTGTACATAAGGATCCTTGAGGCCTGCACATTGCCTTAGTTTTAAACTTTAATTCTATCTGCGTTTAATTGTATTTTTGTGAAAATACAATAAAAATATCATTGGAAAATATTTAACAAGATATAAGAATATTTCCGATTACATTTTAATCTGATTTGGACCACATTGGGAGTGCTGCTGACACTGTGTTTAACACCTCTGGTTTGGAATGAATGGGGGGAGGGTGTCCCTGATGAAAAGTCTCAAGCAGTGAACTGTACTGCACTTTTAAAAAGGGGGAAAGCAGGGCGGCTAGGTGGCGCAGTGAATAGAACACCGGCCCTGGAGTCAGGAGGACCTGAGTTCAAATTCGGCCTCAGACACTTAATACAAAAACTAGCCGGGTGACCTTGGACAAGTCACTTAACCCCCAACTGCCCTCCAAAAAGCAAAAAACAAAACAAAAAAAGGGGGGAAAAGGTTGGAGGGAGGGGGGGAAAAGAACAAAGTACAAAAGGGCACAGCAGAGAGCAAAAGAAAATTCACCAGGAAGCACAGAAAAGCTGGACAGCTCTCAACACAATGAGTATTATTTATCAGATCGGCTTTCTTGAAATGAAAATGTATTGTTACATATTTTGAATTCTCTCATGTTCTACTGTGCACACAACATGCTTCTGTTTCTTTCTAACTTTGTATTTAAGGTCCAACATTTAAGTTTATGATAAAAGAAGGGTGGGGGGAGCTTGGGAAATAATGAATCTGCACCAGAAGATGAGAGCCAGGGGCATCTTTGACGCTGCCTTCCCCTCTGGGTCATACCTGTGCCAGAGGTTATGGGGATTGGAAAGAGTTAATAGTAAAGCACAAGTTGAGTTATTTCTGACTTTAGCCAAGAAAAACAAGCAGACCCCTGGCCTGTAAGACCACGTCACGCCTTTCAAAGACAGAAACTGCAGAAAGGAAGATTCAAATGCAGAAAACAGGAAAACTGCCCATTAATTGGGTCTGGAACGGCCTGCCTTGGGAGGTGGGAGGTTTCTGCTCAATGAAAGTCTTCGGGCAGAAATTGGACAACCACTTGTCAAGGATTCCTAGCTCAAATTGGACTTAAGGGCCCCAAAGTCCCTTCCAACTCAGAGATCCTGTCCAGTTTTCAAGGCATGTTCCCTAAATCTGTAATCTTGCATATTCTGCTTAGCTCAACTCAGGAAAAACAGAAGAGCATGATAGTCTGCTAGGTTCCTGGAGTCAAAGTTGTCTGAACACTGTTAAGGCCTGGTGTCAGACAAACTGGCAGGGAAGTTCACAAACTTGTCAGCCGGATTTTAAGCTATAGGCAAGCCTCGTTGTTGTGGTTCAGTCATGGCTGATTCTTTCTGGCACCATTTGGGGTTCTCTTAGCAAAGATACTAGGGTGGCTTGCCATCTCCTTCTCTCGTTCATTTTGAGGATAAGGAAACTGAGGCAAACAGGGCTAAGTGACTTGGCCAGGGTCACACAGCTAGGAAGTGTCTGAGGCCAGATTTGAACTCAGGGAGATAAGCCTTCCTGACTCCAGGCCTGGTTCTCTATCCCCTGCCCCATCTAACTGCCCTCTATCTACTGTGCCACCTAGCTGCCCGTCAGAAACCTAGGTAGGTTTTATAAAGTGCCTATTTTTAATTTTTTGATGAATTTTGTTATATGCATCACAGGCTATTACCCTTCCCCCTTCCACCGTGGATACCATAGACCCCTCCTTCATCACAAGCTGAGCAAAACCAACCCACACCAGTAACTCTTGAGGTTTGTAGTCCCCGAGTCCGTACCTAGAAGAAGAAGGTTATTTCATTATCGGAGCTCCGGAACATGGTCTTTTGTCTGAGTACAGGCCTCTTTTAGTGTTTGAATTCTATGACTGTGGTCACTGAGCGTGTTCTGCTCCAGTTTACACAAGTGCACGCAGTTTGTTTGAACCGACACGGACCCTGGGTTTCTCCCAATGCTGTTTTCCAGCAGCTGCCGTGAACAAATGCTTCTGGCACAGCCTCAGCATGTACACACCATTAAATTGGTCAGCTGGGTTGGTATAAACTTACTGGAAAAAGACAAAGGGTAAAAAACATCGAGGCTGAAATATGGAGAAAGGAGAAGACAGAAGTGGAGGGAATGAGGGACAGCCACCACATGAGGAACAAACACACCGGGAGCCGTGTCCCATCCTAATAGATGTTGTGGTTATTAATGTATATTTTATAAATATATTATATATATATACACATTATATATTATACATTAATACACATTATATATTATATACACATATACATTATATATTATACACATATGCACATGTACATTATAATATATATGTATATATTCCCATATATACATATGTGAGATGCTAGGTGGCACAATGGACAGAGTATCTGGCCTGGGGTCAGGAAGACTCATCTTCCTGAGTTCAAATCCAGCCTCAGACAGTTACTAACTGTGTGACCTGGGCAAGTCACTTATTCCTGTTTGCCTCAGTTTCCTCATCTGTAAAATGAGCTGGAGAAGTAAACGGCAAACCACTCCAGTATGTCTGCCAAGAAAATCCAAAACTGGGGTCACAGAGAGTTGGAAAAGACTGAACAACATGCATATTTAGGCTCTCCCAACTGACATAATCAGGATTCCAGGGACAAACTCCAGAGATTGGGGGATCTCTCTAATACTATCACTCACAAGCTGTTGTACTCATCTGGTGCATTCTCCCCAATTTCAGTCAACAGTCACCATCTCTTCAGTAGCATCAATAGGATCAATGTCTGCAAAATATTTAGAATTGGTGCCTGGCATACACAGTAGGTGCTTAATGAATGCTTATTCCTTTCCCTTCTCTTCCCTGTGTAACCAGTCGATATCTCACTAATGACAATTTGACCCATGATACTGCCTTAATATCAGTTAAATAACTAGTTTTAACTAAAATAACCAATAGGTAACTAGTTGAACAACTAATGAGTTTTAGTAAAGGCACATTTACTGAGAAGATAGAGCAAGGATAGTACTAGGAGACCATCTCCCCTCCCTGCAAAATCAGGGCACAGCCTCTCCCCTGCACACACTTTCGGCCCCTGGGAGAGCTGACTCAGACTTAAAGTAGCTGCTGCAGAGCCTTCTCCCAGCTGTGTCCACTTGGTGTTGGAGTAGAGTTGATGGATGGGTCTCTCCTTTGCTTAGAAGACTTGGCATCTCAGCTGCTGAATGAAAGCAGGTCACTCCTGAGGGCCAGCATCACTAAGCTGGACTATCGGTGCTACCAGCAAAGTCTGCTGTGGACTGCTGGACCTCTGTTGGTTCTTCTAACCTTTGTATGGTGACAATCTGGCCCAATACTCTGTCCCCAAATACCAGGAAAGAATCAAAACAACAGGTGTAGAAGAAACAGAGGCAGCTATGTGATCGTGGCCACGTGGTGACCAAGGGAGGTGGACAAGGCAGCAGGCAGCAAAACCTACTAGTTCTCCCTTTTCCCACCCAGAGGCTTATGGTAGTTTCTCTTCACTCAAAACCCCCCAGGGACAGAGAAAACTTACCTTTATGTGCCTACTCAATTCTGATTCAGCAGTCAATTAAAATATTTTCTGTCCCCACAAAGTAAGCTGACAGGAAACAGTCAACAGATACCTGTGTGTGCTCTGACTTAAGGGTAGGGCCCCTCCATTTATGAGTCATCATACATTTCCAGAAGAAAGCTCACCCAGCCTCGTGTGGGTTGATACCAGGCAATGAACATCGTGAGTGTTCCGCCTGATTCTCCCCATTGACAGTCCCTGCTATTACAGATTCTTTCCTGTTTGTGTTAATGATAGACTTGAGGGCTTGTGTGACAACACTGCAGAAGATTAGTGAGCCTTTTTCCTTTCTTGCTGATGCCAGACCTGGGACCTTGATGTGTCTACACAGCATTTAAGAGAGCCTTCTTCACGGGAGTGACTACAGCTCTAGGACCTGAGGATCACTCATGCCATGGCAAACCTGACAACAAGACAAAGCACCCTCAGTAGTCTTCAGGGCACCGCTAAGTCCTACCACACGTACTGCAGTTCCCATAGACTGAGAGTGTCCATTGTACAACTGCTCACCCAGAGATCCTGGACAAAACCGCTCAGACTCAGGAACCTGAAGGGAGGACGCTCGGGAGGTGATTGGGTTTTCCGTGGCTTATACTCTTGATGCTTTCTTGACACCATAATACTTTCTATTTTAAGTTAAAACTACTCATATTCTTACTTTGATATGAGATATTTGATAAAATGGAATATTTAGGCTTCTCTAAAGAGACGTATTCAGTATGTGGAGACTCAAATTATCATCATCAAATACAACCAAAATAATAAAATAGCATTTACATAGTGCCTTCTGTGAGCCTCATTTTATCCTTACAACAACTCTGGGAAGTAGTCACCTGGTTTATTATTTTATTGTCCCATTTTACAGATGAGAAAATTGAGACAAACAGAGATGGTTTGCCCGAGGTTATACAGACAGAAAGTATCTCAGGCCAGATTCTAATTCAAATCTTTCTGTGTAATTTATAATTCAAAATTGGGTGGGTCTCTGGGTAGCAATAGGGGACCCTGTTATGCAAGTCTTCCAGTATTTCTCTGAATTCTTCACATTTGTCATTGCTTGTGGTACGATAAGATTGTATTATATTTACAGACCACAGTTTGTTCAGCTGCCCATCAAATGAGGGCGACTTTTACTTTTTTGCTCCCGTAAAAGGGCTGTCACTAATATTCCGGCGTACGTGGAACCTCTTTTTCCCCCGCTGTCTTCCTTGGTATCTCTCAGTGGTTACATCACTGGGCAAAAGTTATGAATGGTTTGGTCACCTTGCTCCCATCATTCCAAATTACATTTCAGAACAGTTGGATCAATTACTGGCACATCCATTCTCCTAGACAGAGTATTCTCGGCAGGACTGGAACTGTATATTTGGACCTGCAGATAACAAACACCGTGGTTGCTGTTTTGTTGGCCCTTCATTCTCGAAGAGGATCAAGGTCTCCCAAAGGGCTGTTTCTTGAAAGTGGTGATGGAGAGCACCACAGAGCCATACTCAGACAAGAGGCAAATTTGCTTACATGGAAGTTAATTCTGGGGCTGCTAGGCGGGGCAGTGGATAGAGCATGGATTTTAGTTCAAATGTGACCTCAGACATTTATTAGCTGTGTGACCCTAGGCAAGTCACTTAACCCCTATTGCCTCAAAAAAAAAAAGAA
>JAQQSW010010493.1:0-12979 GCA_028646575.1 Pseudocheirus occidentalis | reverse complement strand
AGAGTAGGGGGGATGGGGATGAGAGGTGGGATGACTGAGGGGAGGGCAGGGGGGGGTGGCTGGAAGTACACACTTCTGTAAAGGGACAAGGACAGGGTAGAAAATATAACAGAGGGGAGGGCAGGATAGAAAGGAGAGACATATAATCAGTCTCTCACAATATGTCCACTGTAGAGATGTTCTGTGTAATTACACATGTACAGCCTGTATTGCATTGCTTGCCCCACAAGTGGGGGTGGGTGACAAGCAAGGAAGGGAAAGAATCTAGAATTCAAAGTTCTGTAATCATATGTTAAAAATATATTTGTATAAAGATTATTAGTAGTATTAACTACATGCAACTGGGAATTAAGATATACAGGCACTAGGGAGATCCATCCTGCCCTACTGGAAAGTTAGAGGGGTTATGGGGGAGGACATAGGAGGGAGCAGATTAGGGTAGGGGCTTTACAGTGGGCTCACTGTTTTGGGGTGGGGGTAGGGGAAAGATGGGGAGAAAACTGTAACTCAAAATCTTGTGGAAATGAATGATGTAAAGAAGAAAATAAACAAATAAATTCAGTGGGGGGTAAAAAAAAAAAAAAGAATTCAGCAACCTTAGAGGAGAAAGTGATAAACCTTATTCAAATGATGGAATCCAAGAAAACCAGAATAAACCAAATAAAAATTACGGAATAAATAAGAAAGAAATCACATTAAAACAAAATCAAAAGATTGAAAAAATAGACAATATAAAATATCTGATAATTTTTGTAAATAACTGGACTCCCAAAATATTTTTTTTAATTTTAGACACTATATTTCAAGAAACCATAAAAGAAAATTGCCAAAAATCTATTAGAACCAAAAGACAAAGATAAAACAGAAAGAATTCAATCACTTCCTAAAAGAAAGTCCAAAAGGAAAAATCTTACAAATATCATAACCAAAACACAGAACTTCCAAGTAAAAAAAAAAAAATATATATATATATATATATTACAAATAGCCAGAAAGAAAGAGCAAAAGCACCAGAGAAACAGAGTCAGAATAATATAAGGCCTGGAAGCCTCTAATATATATGAAAGGAGACCTTGAAATGCAATCTTCTAAACGGCAAAAGATAAAAGCATATGCAAGAATCATTCCCTGAAAGGCCGAATGTAATCCTAGAGTGAGGAAAATTAATTTTCAATGAAATGGAGAATTTTTAAGCATTTGAGACAAAAAGAACCTAAGGTTATCTTTATGTAATGAGGTATGTGTATTATCTGCCATGGCCAACAGGTCAGTTTGTTTTGCTTGTGTATACTTGTTTTTCAAAAGAGAAGCTGCTAAGAAGTTCAAGTGACCCCCACACCATGTATTTTGTGAATAACCAAAGTCTAGTCTATCAAACTAGACTTCAAAATATAAAGAACTGAAGCACCCATGCAATTTAGTCATATGTTGATGAGGTCCCCAATCCAAAGTTTGTAGATTATGCTGTAGCAGGGAATATAATATTAAATTCAATGTTTGAAGTATGTTGCTAGATGGCACTGTTATGCCAGGATCAGTTATTCTCAGCTAAATTTATTTCAGAAAGATCCTTACTTCATCTTTGTTTCTTAACCACATTTCATTGCGTACCTGTGATAACACTATACACACATTGTAAAAAAAAAATCTAAATGATAAAATCAATTTAAAGAGTTTTAAAATTTTGTTATACACACACACACATACACACACACATACACATACACATATCTGAATATTAAGGAGGAAAGCTAGTTGGCACAGTGAATAGAGTGCCAATCCCAGAGTCAAGAAGACTCCTCTTTCTGAGTTCAAATCTGGCCTCAGATACTTATATGACCCTGGGCAAGTCCTTTAACTCCGTTTACCTCAGTTTTCTCAAATCTGGAGCTGGAGACAGAAAAGGCAAATCACTCCAATATGCCCCCCCCCAAAAAAAAAAAAACCAAATGGAGTCATAAAGAATTTGACACAACTGAACATTAAAAATACTGACTTTAAGCCATAATAATAATGGCACATGTTGTGTATATTTGGTATCCAGCATGATAGTCTTCTTGGACTAAACTGAAAATATACTCTTTTCCATGAAGAAAATAGACACATCTATAACAACATGTTGGATTATAAGTTCTATTTCTTCCTTCTACATTAGGGTCCCTGTTCTCCACATATCAAAACCACTCGTCTACTCTAAAGCACTTCATAAAAGCCATTTTATTAGCTAGTGATCTCCTGATGTTTCTTGCCAGAGTAATAATTTTTAAAGAATACAATAGACCACATTTTGAAATGTACACACTGGTTCCAACTTGTATAAGATGGTTATCATTTATCATTAGTATTTATAATTAACAAATTATAGCAACCCTTTCAAATGTATTTGATACTCACATTATTGTCTGTGGGATTACAAACAGCAAAAAATGAGTCCTCACAATCTAGATGGTGCCTTAAAGAGTGTCATTCACAGTGGGTGATCAGTAAGTGGCTACAATGGGTTACCATTAAATTAAACCACAAATTACAACTGGAGACTAGCTGTATTTCAGCTTCCTATACTTAGTGGTTTAAGAACTCTCCAAAAGGACAAAAGCAGGTAAGAAAAGGATAATTCCATTAAAAGTAAACATCTCATCATCTTGAGAAAAGAGGCCTCAATAAGGGAGTAGGGAGGATACTTTCCCAGGGGTCTTAGGAAAGGAATGGGTGAACCTTGTCAAAACTAACTCAGCTCCTCTATAACATTCTTTAACAAGAATGACATTAATATTTTTTGAAAAGCAAAAATATTTAGTTTCATAGAACCTCAACAGAACTTTGGTTATCTGTTTTAGGTGAAATCAAATGTTCCTTTCCTAAATCAAATATTTGGTTGATGGGGAGGTCAAAAATAATCACACATCCTCATAAAATTTAGGTAAAGGAATTCTAGAGAGGATATTGATCTCTAGCACTGTCATACTCTCTTACACACACACACACACACACACACACACACTCTCTCTCTCTTTCTCTCTCTCTCTCTCTCTCTCTCTCACACACACACACACACACACACACACACCATCAACCACAGTGTGGGGAGTGTTTTTCAGATCAAGAGCTAACAGAACTGTGGACAATGTTCTTTTAAGAAATTTGGCAATACAACCTCACTACCTTCTAAATTTTGGAATTCATCCAGATTACATAATTTCTTATCCCCCTTGCCACCCCAAGTGAAATGGAAGAACATTAAGACAATGTGATTAAAATATAATCTAATATATAATAAGCCTTAGTGTTCCATTTAACTTAGCTGATAACTTTGCCTGCTTTGGAGATCTTTGGTTTATCAATTTTTAAGTACACACTTTCTTTTTTCATCCAACAAAATGAAATCTTGAAGACGCCCCCTTTATTCCCCCCTCCAAAAAAATTAATAATTAATTACAGCGTATTAGAACAAAATTAAAAGTTTTCCCTCTTCCCATATTGTAAGATTATCCAGTCATGAAAAAAGACTTCTAACTAAGCCTATTTCTATGGTTTTTACAGAATCTAAAATGTTGATTGTATTCAGAAAATATATTATACAAAAAAATTCATGAAAAATGGCAAAGATGAAGGAAACTATTTTGTCTTCCACTAACAGTTTCAATTTTAAGGTCTTTAAGAGTGACACTAAGTACCCAACATTACTGTCAACCCAAGAAGAGAATAATTTCGCACACAGGGCCTCTAAAGCTTAAGAGATATAAATATCCCTAACTATTATAAGTGATATTGATGTAGATATCCATCTGGACCTGTGATTTCAGTTATAGAGAGATCCTCAGTGAGGAAAAACTCCCTTTCTATCAATGCTGATGAGCAATTTATAATCATAGTATCCACTACGCCACACTCTTATAAAACTGTATACACTGCCCCCCCCCACACACACACACACACATACACTACTTCCACTCATTTGAGGACAGTCAAGTAAGCATCTGGTACCTTGACTTGGAAATGAAACAGGAGGGGAAAAAAGATAAATCCCAATATATAAACTTAACTGAAAGCTAGAGTTTTAATGTAAGTCCTTTAGGAGAGACAAAGATTAAGTGCCCTCTAACTGATGGTATTTATTAACTACTTTTTTGACAGGAGATTATATCTATTTCACAGTAATTACCTACAAGGCTTCCTTCATTCTTTATTCCCTCCAGCAGAGGAAATCAACAGCTCATAAAGCTCAAGAACAAGGAAGAGTTCTCTTCTGAAAGACAAGTCATAAAATGGATGCATTCTTAATCGGTTGCTGTAAATACCACGGGTAACTTCAAATATTAACAAAATAGTACCAGAGGATGTTATCCTAATATTTTAAGAAAATAATCTTCATTCATGTTGCCACTTCTATAGAGCAAGAAAGCAATGCTCCAAAAAGCCATAGTAAAAAGACACAGAAAATCTGCTGTAAAAGCCATAGTAAAGAGACACAGAAAATCTGCTGTATAAAAATGAAGGGATGGCATGTCTAGAAATGAGCTATCAAAAGCCTGAAATGATTTATCTTATGCCCACCCCATCCCAGCAAAAAGTAGAATCATCTCCCTTAAATTTCAAAGAGTCTGTGACTCCTTTTCTCTAATCCAGCGGTTCTCAACCTGTGGGTTATGTTCAATTTGTAACAATGAAAATATATCCTGCATATCAGATAGATATTACAGTTATGAAGTAGCAACGAAAATAATTTTATGGTTGGGGGTCACCACAACATGAGGAACTGTATTAAAGGAAGGTTGAGAACTACTGCTCTAATTCCATTCTATCCAGTTTCATGTCTCAATACCCTCCCCAACTAGACCATATCCAACCTTCTTCAATTTAACTCAACAATGATTAAATGCCTATTATTTGCAGGCAGCTCAAAGGATATCAAGACAAAAAGAAATTGTCCTTGACCTCCAAGGACTTATGTCATTTCTTTGTCTTTGTATTCGCTTGTTGTTGAGTCATTCAGTCTTGTCCAACTCTCCATGTCCCCATGGACCATAGCATGCCAATATTTTCCATGGGGTTTCTTGGCTAAGATACTGGAATAGTTTGCCATTTCCTTCTCCAGTACAGGAAGGCAAACAGAGGTTAAGTGACTTATCCTGGGTTGCACAGCCAATAAGTGTCTGAGGACAGATTTGAACTGAGGTCTCCCTGACTCCAGACCCAGTACTCTATCTATCCACTGAGTCACCTACATGTCTCTCCATTTATATTTCCAATTTCCAGGTAAGATCTGGTAAACCAAATAGGTGCCTATTAATGACGAATAATGCCTAATATTTATGAATAGCATTTAAAAGTTTAGAAAACGCTTTACCAAATTTATCTGTGGTCACACAGGGTCAGACACATGGTATGAACTCTGGTCTTAAGACTCAGTTCTTTCTACCATACCTTCAAATTCAGCACTCATGAATCCAAAAGAAGACAACTTACCCACAGAACTATTTCCATCAGATAGGAGTAAATCATAAGAGATATGACAAAGGAATGTAATTATAGCTGACTATCATCAACAGAAATGGGTGCTCTTGGATTTGAAGTCAGAAGTCTTGCCTAAGTTCAAACCTGGCCATCACTTATTACCTGGGTGACTTTCAACAATCACAACCTCTCTAGACCTTGGGTTCAACAACTATACAATAACAGAAACTGGACTTCATAACCCCTAAAATCCCTTCCAGTTCTAAATCAACATTCCTGAGCCAAGTCCAACCCTATAACAACTGTAGGTAAGTCACTGGAAACACACACACACACACACACACACACACACACACACACACACACACACATGCATGCACACATTTCTCCAACACTGGGAGCTATCTATTACTTGCAGGCAGCACAGTGATATGATTAATAAATCACTGGTATTCAGAGTCAGGAAGACCTGAGTTCAAATTCTAACTCAAATGCTATGTGACTCTAAGTAATTTAACCTCTTTCAGACTTACTCATGGAAAGCATAATGTACCCATGTAATGGGAATGGGAATTTGAAGATCTTCCCTGTCCCTTAATAGACCTAGGGGAACCTGAAGACCTCCCCTACTTAGAAAGCAAACTCTGCCCCTTAATAGGCTGAATGTAATCACATGAAGCCTGTGATGGAGGGAATTTGCTGAAGAGAAGCAGAGCCCACAGGAAGCTGGTAGTCAAAGCTAGCAAAAGGGAGGGAGACAGAAGCTCGGGCAAGGAGATAGAGAGGTTTGTGAACAAATAATTGATCTTGTATTCGTTTGTGAGAAAGTTGAAGAATGGCATGGTTCTGTGTTATTATGGCTTCTTAATATCTTTGGTACTATTATGGAATTGGCTTACTGGTTTTGGGATTGGGTTTTCTGGTGTCAAAATAAATGTTTCAGTTCTGTCCTCCATATGGAGAGTTTAGTATATTTTGTGATCGAATATCATGCACTATTTATAGTCATGGTCTATCATAATCATGAGCGCTGTAAATATAGCATTGGCGATATAACCCACCACTGTTTAAATTATTCTTTGTGTAACTTTTTTCATTATAATTTGTAACAAAAATCAGATGATCCCAGAATTTTTCTATCTTCCAATTTTTACATGTTTTTTAGAAAAAGAAAAAAAAACTTAGAATGTTTGAGGGCAAGGCAGGTTTAGTGGTTCAGACTCAAAACTGGAATGCAAATAAACACTCACAGACTACAAAATATTTAATAAAAAAAAGCTGACAACAGTAAAAATTGGATTCAATAAGGATACAGTCAATAATAGTCAATAAATACTTAAAGCCTACTATATGCCAGGCACCGTGCTAAGCACTAGATATATAAATACCAAAAAAAGATAGACCATGCCCTGAGGAAACTTACAATGGGGGGGGTGGGGGTGGAAAGAAGGGAGGAGAAGAGTATCCAATGCCCAGGCCTAGTAGAAGTACACCCAAGATATGCAACCAAACACAAATGAAGAGATAGCTAAGCTCTCTCTAATGCTCTAATGAGGATACATAACCAACTAAGCAAGTTTTTATTTATATGAAGCCTAAATTTGCCTCTTTTCAGTTTTTACCCAGTTCAGCCAAGTTGAGGGCCAAGAGTACAAGTGCAATCCCTCTTCTGCACAACAGCCCTTCAACTACTTGAAGACAACTGCCTCTCCTGTCTCTAGCTCTTCCTTGTTTTTGTTTTATTTCACTGATGCTGTTTTAGGCTATCATTGACTTCTAACAGTTCCTGATCATCTAACCCTACCACACCCTTCCAGTGTCCCAAGTCTTCTATTCCCCATGCTCCAAACATCATTCACTATTATTATTCAATGGTTAAATATTGAAATTTGTATGTATTATATATTCAGTGATTTCTGAATTTGGTCTAACTGATATTTAAGAAACAAGGTAACAGACATGTATAGGCATTTGATGCCCTAATAGTTTCTCTAGCACCACGTCTGGAAGCATTTGATGCTGTCTGTCTCATGCTATAGATCATTAGATACTTCACCCCAGGCTAAATGACAAGTTTGGGTTCCTGTCCCTTTGAAGGAAAACACAGGTTTTGCAAGTGAGTTACCAAGAAAGGCCTCTCAAATAGCTCATTAGGAAGTCAAGGATTTCTTTTCAAAATAAGCACAGAAGCAATATACTGGAAAAGGAAGAGATCAATTCATACGAGCTTTTTCTTCCTCCCAATCCTATTTAGGATTGTTGTGTTTCAATTTTTTTTTTTAAGGAAGCTAGTCTAAGAAAATCATTCAAAATGCATTTGCCAATTCTGTATAATGGTTTTGGAGTTTCTATTCAATAGAAATCATTTGATCAATAAGCCTAAATCACAACTTCCTAACCCACTAAACCAGTAGCCATTACAGGTACTACAGGGTGATACTGTAACTAAACTGGATACACATATGAAACAGAATAACTCATGTCAACAAAAGAGAAGCTATTTTCTGAAATGAGAACACAAAAGAAATTAGGAAGAGATAGCACACATACATTAATTGTAGAAGTACAAATTCTGATTTCAAATTATATAACTATGTAGCTTCAAGTGACATTGTATATTCTAAGTAACTATGTGCCATATCCTCATAATAAACTTTCTGTAAGAGCAAGGATTTACCCCCTTACCAAAAGTCTACACCTCCACCATCCCTTCCCCCCAGGCCTAACAGCATACAATTGTATTCAATGAATGTTTGTTGATTAGAATTACACAATCTTGGCAACAACCATTCTGCTCCAGAGTTTAAATAACCCTAACAGGAAGGTTTTCCAAAGTGATCAAAACATGTAACTTTCTCTATAAAATTTGTCCACATCTTAAAGAGATGTCTCTCAAGTAAATTATAAAATAATTCCTGATTTGGATTACAAGAAGGCAACCCCAAAAGATGTAAAAGTTTTACTCAACCTTCTTTAATTTTTTTGGAGTCTTGTATTAGGAATGTAAATTTCATTGTTATCTTTTTGTTCTTTAACTTGGTGTCCCTTTGTTATTGTTCAAATAACCACAAAATTACTTGAGTATGGTTTGTATTGACTGTTCTGTCTACCAAAATTATGACCCTCTAGTAGGCCAAAAAGCAATGGGTAAAATGAATGCATGTCATTTTATTCAGTGTTAATACACGCATTCTAACTTCATTTTAAAAAACACTGCTTTAGTCACTGCATTATTTAAAAAGAGACAACAGATATATTCAACTCTGTTTTGTACAAATTAGCCAGTTTCTTCCTTCCACTAAGCTTTCTTCATTTTCTCAGCTACATTTATTCCAAAACTACAAATATATTTTAGTGCTTGCTACACCTGAGGCTTAGAGAGCAAACAAAGTGCCCCTCTACCTCTACCCTGACCATGTCCCCATCACACAGTTCACAGAAGTTTCTAAGTGGAAGAATCTTGGAGATGGAGCAGTTAGGTGACACAGGGGATAGAGGGCTGAGTTTGGAGTCAGGACCTGCTTTCAAAGTTCCTCCTCAGATTCCTACTGGCTGTGACCCTGGGCAAGTCTCTTAAAACTGCCTCAGTTTCTTCATCTGTAAAACATGGAATATAATAGTACTAACTTCTTAGGGTTGGTCTGAGAACTGAATGAGATAACTGTAAGGTGCTTAATACAGTACCTAACATATAGTAGGCACTATATAAATGTTAGTTATCTATATTATAGGCAGCTAGGTAGCTCAGTGGATACAGAGCTGGGCCTGGAATCAGGGGGAGTTCAAATTCAACCTTAGACACTTACTAGCTGTGTAACCCTGGGCAGATCACTTAACCCTTTTTGCCTCAGCTCCCCACCTGTAAAATCAGCTGGAGAAGGAAATGGCAAATCCTTCCAGTATCTTTAATGGACAAAACTGGACATAATTTAAAAAAACAACTGAACAACATCATTAGAATTGATGTTACCATTTTCAGAAGTAATCTAGTCCAACACATATTTAAATAACAATCACTCCTACAAAACAAGTCAATAAATGGTCATTTAGCCTTTGCCTGAATTAACCAGGAACCCACTAAATCCTGAAGCAGCCCATCTCACTAATGGATAACTAATTATTAAGAAACATGTTCTTCTTCTTGTTCTTCAGTAGTGATTCTACTCTTTGTGATCCTGAATGGGGTTTTCTTGACAAAGATACTGCAGTGGTTTGCCATTTTCTTTCTCAGTGGATTGAGGCAAACAGAGAAAGATAAAGTAACTTGCCCAGAGTTACACTGCTATCAAGTGGCTATAGCCAAATCTGAACTCAGGAAGATGAGACTTCCGGACCTAGCAATCTACCCACTGCACCTGCTCAATGTGTTGTGTGTGTGTGTGTGTTTGTGTGTGTGTGTGTGTGTATTGGGGGGAGGGGAGGAGGGCAGGGCAAAGAGAGGGGAAGGGAGACAGGGACGGTTGTTAAATATTTATAAGAAATATGCTTTAGTCTTCTTTACTACTCTTTATCATCTTTTGTGGAGAGTGATTAGAGGAAGAATCATAAGTTTAAAGCTTCAGGGAGTAGAATTTTTGAGTTCAGAATTCTAGACTAGATAAAAAGTGAAAAAAATACGGCACCTCCCCAAAAAACCTAAGTTATTGATATTTCCATATGACACTTAATCCTAATATGTATTTTAATATTATTCTGAAGATGGTGGGGGTGGCAATTTTAAGAATAAAAGTATTCTTCTTAAGTATATAATGAATTGAGTAGTAGCTCTGTTTTTTCCAAGATACTAAAATAAAACTTTTACGTTGAAGACTTTCAAAAACTAGTCATTCAAACTTGAATCAGGTAAAACTACAATAACAGAAGACTTCTTTCTTTGAGTGGAAAAGAGTTCAGCATGGCCACTTTTTTCTAGGAAAATATTAACAAGAAGACTTACAAAAGATGGGTGATGTTTAACTGGTCAGGTTTAGAGTAATTATTCATTTTATAAATCATTAAAATGAGTACAAAGACCAATGTTGAAATTCACATATGAATTTTTCCTTGACAGTAGGTCAAAGACAAATTCTATTTGTAACTTATAAAAGTTATTAAATTCCAAAAATGTTAACATTTTGTAAGTAAATTAAGGGACTGTTTGTTCATCACAGTAGGAAACATTATGCTCCAATACATATATCACATTAAGTTACACCATTTTAAACTAGGTCAGAAAAAAAAAATAAAACCATGCTGTTCCAAATTTTTATAGTGTATGAATCAACAGTCAGCCATGAAAATTTGTATAAAAAACCCCCAAACTTATTATATAAAATTGGAAGAAAAGTCAGGGCATTTGAGATATTTTGCTACTTAATATAGCTTATTAATCCATTTATAAGACTTGTAAGAACTGTGCACATATGGGACAAATCATTTGTGTGTCTTAGATAAGAACTGCCCTCTGTGTGTTACTCCCAGTCCAAGTTTTCACACCTTCACTTTGATGCATTTCTTGACTTATCTAAAAAATAAATATTTAGATAGTGTAGAGAAATAAAAATTCTGATATCAAAAAGTTTTAATTGAAAAGCAGTAATGGGGTAGATAGGTAACACAGTGAATAGAGCACTGGCCGCAGTCAGAAGGACCTAAGCTCAAATCCAGCCTCAGACACTTGACGTACACTAGCTGTGTGACCTCGGACAAATCACTTAACTGCAATTGCCTTGCCTCCCCCCCCTCAAAAAAAAAAAAGAAAGAAAGAAAAGAAATAATAAAACGTGCCCATCATTCTTCACCCAAGTGAGCCACATACCCTAATTACCTGGGGTACAAATAAAGAGTGAATTCAAACCCTGACTGATATTTAACAAAATATGCTACCTTAGGAAAGTCACTACACCCGTGTGGACCTCAGTGTCCTCATCTACAAAATGCGGAATGATACTTGAGGATCTCTTTCAGTCCTAAATCTAGTCTAAAATATGACTAGTTCCTAGGAAAATTTTAAATGATGTAAGAGAATTTAAAATTGTAAGAAAAGATTTGATCATGTTATCCCTACCCCAATTCAATAAACTCTTGGGACTTCTTCTTACTTTCAGGATCAAATATAAAATCCACTGTTTAGATTTTAAACTAAATCCGCTATTTTAATTTTTTTCATTTTTCAGTATCTGGTCCCTTTCCTATCTTTTATTTTCACTGGCTGTCCCTAGAGTGCTCTCCCTCCTTATCTCTGCATCTTAGCTTCTCTAGCTTCCTTCTAGCCAAAATCATGGCTTGTACAAAAAGCTTTTCCTAATCCCCATTAATTCTAGTGCCTTTCTTCTCTTGATTATTTCCAATTTATCCTGTATATATAGCTTGCTTGTGCATTTGGTGTTTACGTGTTGCCGCCCCATTATGGTTTGAGAACCCTGAGTGCAGGGAGTTTTTTTGCCTTCCTTTGTATCTCCAGAACTTAGCATGGTACCTGACACACATTGGTGACTTGATTTGATTTCGCATATTATCTAATCATTTGCTAAGTCTTGTCATTTCTAATCCACAACATCTTGTATCCCATCAATTACCTTGTCTCCAACTGTAACAGCTCTCCCCTGGTCTCTTGCAATAATAGTCTCCTTCATCTTCCTACCTTGCTCACCTACTCAAATTTATGCTTCACAATAGGCTTGAAACAAAATAGAAAAAATGTTTATGGATTAAGAAGTCTGGGGTGGGGTTGGTATTAGAAAGTATAAAGTTTTTCTTTTTAATTTTTAAATTGGTTGCATGTAGTTTTAAAAAAAAGCTATTCAGTGAGCTTTTGGTTCATAGCCAAGGCATTTCTAAAACTCTTAATTCACTAAAGTCGACCTTTTTTCCTATTCCAACCAGACACTACCTCAGACAACTAGGCCTAAATTACACAATATTCTTTTGAACCAAAGTCAACAACTCTTAGAATTCTTCCCTTCCTTCAAGAGGCAGCTCAGGCACCACCCCTCTAGCTGAAAAGTCTTTGTTAGTACCCTGTCTGGTTACTGCTCCTTCCTTCCTTTCATGAGCTAGTATTTATATCAAGTAGTCCCCAACTGAATGCAAGCTCCTTGGGGGAAGAGCTGTTTTTCATATTTATCTTTGTATCCTAGAGTTTTGCATATATCTGCACTCTTTTATATGTTTATAGGAGCAGAATGCACATCTTTAATTAGAGTTGAAAGCAACTATAAAACTGGAACACAATTTCAAGAGCCTCTCTCGCACCTAGGCATAAAAACCTGTCAACTGCATTTGATCGCAGTCTGTGAGAATATTTTACAGTGGTGGACTGACTGTAGGTTAGAAAAGTACAGATAACTGTGTTGAGATCTGTGTCAGGAACACAAACAACTGCCACTTTATCTTAAAATGTAACTGACATCCAACCTTTAGAGTAGTGAATTACAGAACCTTTGAGCTGGAAGATATCAGAGATGCTTTAGTACACCTGCCTATCCAGTATATTAAGCACTCCGCTGTCCCCTCTCAGGGGACATCGGAATTCTAGCATATCACT
>JAQQSW010010492.1:0-12980 GCA_028646575.1 Pseudocheirus occidentalis | reverse complement strand
TTTCTATTTTTTCATTTCTTTGTAACTGTTTAATAGTATCTTGGTTTCTCTTAAAGTCATTAGCTTCTACTTTCTCCACTCTAATTCTGAAGGAATTATTCTCTTCAGAATACTTTTGAGATTGTTTTTCCATCTGGGAAATTCAACTTTTTAAGGCATTCTTCTCCTCATTGGCTTTCTGGGCCTCTTTTGCCATTTGAGTTAATCTATTCTTTAAAGTGTTATTTTCTTCAATCACGTTTTTGGACTCTCTTTTCATGATTTTCTCGCATCATTCTCATTTCTCTTCCCAATTTTTCCTCCATTTCTCTTATTTGGTTTTCAAAGTCCTTTTTTCAGTTCATGTATAGCTTCTAGGCATTCTTCAATTGTCTTGGAAGCATTTTATGTGGGAGTTCTGAGTTCTGGGCTGTCTTCCTTCCATCCCATGCTTTTATGCTTTTTGTCCACAAAAAAAGGATTCTAGAGTTTTATTGCTGTTCTTATTTTGCTTCCTTTTCCTCATGGTGGCCAGTCAATTAATTGGTTGGTTTTTTTAGTTCTGTGAAACTCTGCTTCCAGCGGGGAAAGCTCTGTTCCAAATCGCTGAGGTTTTCCCAGCTGCCAGAGCTATTGGGGGGCAGGGTGTTGCAATTCCCCCAGCTTTGGCTTGCTGAAAGTGCACCCCAGGACCACCACCGAAAACCATGATCCACATCCAGGCTGCTCAACACAAGAGCACTTGGCCCTGATCAATTGATTCAGCCCCCCTGCGGAGTCTGCAGGCCAGGGGCTCTGAAGCAGCCTAGTGGGGGCCACTGCTGGTTCCAGTATTTCCCTTCCACCACTGCTTCCTTGCCCTGGGGGCAGATTAGCTGAACTGCTTTTCCTCCTCCAAATTAATTTTCAAAGTTTCACTTTCACTAACCATCTCTGACCCTGGTTTGTGGGATTTAAAGATCCCCTCAGGCAGGTGCTTTAGATCTTCTCTGAAGTAGACTCAAGCTGCAGCTTTGGAGGCTCAGCTCCTCCTGGCCACCCTGCAGTCTGGCCTGGCTGCGATTTTGGGCTGGGCCAGTCTCTGCTCCGGTGGGAGCTGCCCCTCTCCCATTCCCATTCCTCATGCATTGGCAGATATGGAGGTGCTGGAGGCTGTATATCCTCTCCTCTGAAGACTGGCTGCAGCGCAGCTTGGCTCACCTCAGCCCGGCTCCTTCCCACTGTCCTGGGCCTGGCCGTGGTCTCCCCTTCGGGCTGGGACAACCTCTGATCCCAGCTGCTGGGATGAGCCCATGCTGCCGAGCTGCTTTCAGGGAGAGATGTGTTTTCTGTATTTTTGTGAGTCTGAGAGTTCTAGACTTTGTTTGGGCTCATATTTTTATTGGTGTTTAGGGTGGTGGTATGGCAGTTGCGGAACCTTGCTGCTTCTATGCTGCCATCTTGTCTCTGCCCCTGCTTATTTCTTTCACATCCTTCTTTCAAGCCCTCACTCAATGGATAGCTCCACTATGAAGCTTTCTCTGACTGCTTTATTCCATGATGATCTCTGTCTTCTTTAAATGAATATAGTTGTACACCCTGTACAACTAAACCCATATCATTTTTTATTTTCATCCAGTTTTTTCAGGGATGTAGTTTTGATATGCTTCAAGTAGCCTATAAGCTCCTCCAGAGCAAGGACTCTGCCTGAATTTAAGTAGGAAGTCTTACATGGTTTTTAATCTTAGCTTTGCCAGGGAAAATTACCTTGGATAAATCACTTATAACCTCTGTAGCCTTGAGTTTCCTCATCTGTAAAATGGGAATACTGGGTTAAATAATTCCAAAGTTCCTTTGTGATACCAAAATTCTAGGACTCTATAACTGGATATATTCCTGTTTTATCTCCTCTGCTCTACCCCACCCCATCCCACACACAGAATTGGTATATGATAGGACATGAATAAATGCTTTTTCAGTCATTAGTACATCATTTTGGTCTAGGAAAATATAGCTGAAGGATTTTAATGTGAATCTTTCCTCATAGGGTTTACCATTAAAGTACTAAATAGGCTTCAGCAGACAGTCTACTGATAACTTCTCCAGATATGCTACAGACTACCTCTGTTGTGACCATACCACAAATCCTTCCTGAGACCTGTATCCAGGTCTAGAGTATTTAAGTCTCTCAGCAAATTCACATCTTTTATTATCCCTACCTATTTTGTAAAATCACTTTCACCAAGGTCATCCACTGCATCCTGGGCCATTGCCAGTTATCCTGACTTTTATCTTGCCATTGGACTTCAGTGACTCTGGAAGAGAAAGTGAGGTTGAAAACTTTGAGCAACTGTGCCTCACTTAAATCAAATTCACACACAAGTCAAGTTATCGTCCATGATGTCCTTGGTCCTCTTCAAAAATGAAGGACAAACAACAACACAAAGGCATTCATCAGACTCTTTTCAATCCTTCAAGCTCCTTATTATTCCAAGCAGCTGACACAATATCAGAACTGCTGTTCCCATAAATAATAGCAAAACTCTAGCAGAATGAAGTTCTGGGTCCTGCAAATGCTTGCCATCATCCTTCACTCTTCTTCACACTCCTCCAACAAATTAATGCACACCATTCAGTGCTTTCCCAGTTGACTCTATGTCAGCAACTTTTGCAGCTGCAAGAGCAGATGTTGTTCCCTGCCTCCCTCTCCTCAACGATGGGTGTCATCTTTCTGCCCAGGAAATCTTTTCAACACGCCACTAATATAAGAATATCATCTCAGAGGTTACTCTCTATCTCATTTGCCTGGGATAAATAGATGGTAGTAATAACAAAATAAATTTCTTACTGAGAAATGATCTCAACTTGTTTTCTGAAGAACCTGGGTATGGTTGCAATAGCTTGAAGAGGCCTGTTAATTTAAATTCAGAAGGAGAATAAATACTCAGTATCTATGAAACAAAAAAGTTAACAGGATCTAAGTTTCTTGGACCAAAAGCTCTGCTTCTCATCTGAAGCTGCATCCTCTTAAAAATTAGGTAGGCCTTAGGATGAGGAAATATTCTAGAAATCTACAGTTCATCAAAATGTTAACAGCTCAGAAATAGCTAGTAAGCTGCAACTATTTTACATGACCTCCTGCTTAATGACCAGCTTTCTTCTATGTTCCCTCAATCCCATTTGACTCTTTATTTCCTTTCTTTCTCATCTTAGAAGCACATGAGATGTGATATTATGAATCACTTATGGTCTGTCTAGTCCAGGGTTCTTTCTGACAAGAGCCTGAAGAAATAGCTTATGGACTAGTGTATTTACACCTATGCTGACAACTCCCCAAGGTAATAATAACAGTTAATAATAATAATGATAATTAGCATTTATATAACACATACTAATCCATGAAGTGCATTGCACAATATTATCTCATTTTGTCCTTACAACAACCTGGAGAGCATGGTACTATTATTTTCCCTAAGGAAACTGAGGTGAAGGAAGGTTAAGTGACTTTCCCAGGGCCACTCAACTAGAAAGTATCAGTCCACATTATTTTTTTTTTGCTTTTTGGAGGGAAGAGGGTAGGGCAATTGGGGTTAAGTGACTTGCCCAAGGCCACATGGCTAGTAAGTGTTAAGTGTCTGAGGACAGATCTGAACTCCAATCCTCCTGACTCCAGGACCAGTGCTCTAATCACTGTACAACCTAGCTGCCCCATAACAGGCCACATTAGAATTCTAGATTTCTTGACTCTATCCAAGATGCCAAACTAGGGGTATTTTCTAAAACCCCTTTTATTTTCTTTTAATAATTTGTCTATCATGAATTGATCATTCCTGAGCTTATTTCAACTCTCCTTGCATCCATTTTATCTTCTCAGGTGGAGCAGCCACTTAGGATAACAAGTTTATTACCTGCTGCGGAAAATAAACATTACTTGTCCTAAAACTCCCTCCTTCATGCTTCAGTGGGCACCCTGTAATTCTAGAGCTCCTAATCTGTGTTTAGGATATCCATAGCCTTCATTATTTCATAGACTTTAATCACATCCCCTTGGAGTTTTTATCTGTCCAGATTGAAACCTAACTGATATAAACTCTTCATCTGCCATCATACAAACATGTACATATAAATATTGCTGTATTAAAAATATGTGTGGGTGTCACTGTGGTTCATACTCTTCATGTAATGCAAATTTAAGACCTCTATGTCAAGCTTCTTACAGGGGCATTCACTTCACCTGGCCCAACTTTTCATCACCTTCTCTGATCTTATCCAAAATCTGTAATTTTTCATCTTCCTCTCAACTTTCTTTAGATGTTGTAACTCTTGCATTTACAAGATGGGGAAATCACAGTCATATAAATTTAGGTCATTGCACCATAGAGAAAAACATAGGTTTGGGAATCAAATGTCTTTGGTTCTAGGCACAACTCTATTCCTACCAGTTGTGTACTCTTGTCATTTTATGTCTTCAGCACATTTCCCTTCTCTGTAATATAAAGGAGTATAAGAAAAATCTCTAAATTATTTTCAAGGTCTAATAATA
This sequence comes from Pseudocheirus occidentalis, assembly GCA_028646575.1. Classification (NCBI taxonomy): domain Eukaryota; kingdom Metazoa; phylum Chordata; class Mammalia; order Diprotodontia; family Pseudocheiridae; genus Pseudocheirus; species Pseudocheirus occidentalis. The sequence continues at coordinate 8,479 of JAQQSW010010492.1, read as the reverse complement.
AATCAATGGGATAATAAAACAGATTTCTCAGGAGCCAGTAAATTCCTTTTTAGTCTCATGTGATTTTAGAGAAGGAAGATACCTTGGAGATCAACCTTTTCTTTGATTCATAGTTGATTCAAACGAAGCCCAGAGAGAAGCATCTTGTCCAAGGGCACACATGGAATCAATGGCAGTGTTAAGATTCAAAATTAAAACTTTGTAGTTCAGTTTCCATTCTCTTTCTACTTGGCAGCTGGGTAGTGTGACAGATGGAACGCTGGACCTGGAGTCAGAAAGACCTAAGATTTTGAATCTAGCCTTTGCAGTTTACAATATGACACTCAAAGTCACTTAACATCAGTCTACCTCAGTTTCCTTATCTATAAAATGGGAACAATAATAACATCTTCATTTCAAGATTGTTGTGAGAATCAAATGAGGAAATATTTGAAAAGTGCTTTACAAACCTTAAAAGTCTATTTAAACTATCACTATTACTGTCATTATCATTTAACACTTAATCTAGCTATTAGCTTAGTATGTCTTACATTGACCCTAAGAAGTCAGGCCAAAAGTTCTCACATCAATGTTTTATCTTGCTCTTTTCCTAGTTCCCTTCCCTAAGCTATGATGCTATTTGCTTTCTAACTTGTTTAAGCCTAAATCTCCAGAAGTATCCTAACCTCCCACATGATGGACAGATGAAAAGTCACCATGATTTTAGTACACTTTTAAATGAATCTTCCTTTCATTAGTTCACAAATCTACTTATATTTGTTAGATGGGAATATATACATATAAATAAATATATACACACATATGTAAATATATATTTCCATATGCATGTGTATTTATAGATGTACATCTGCATACATATATACGCTAATATGTATATGTTGTCTCATGCAGTCAATCCTCAACTTTCCCAGGGATGTAATGTTCCTAGAAAGTGATAAGTCAAAAAACTGAATGTTAATCCATTGAACCTGTGGGAAATAGGAGGTAAAGTTCCTGCCACCACCAAAATCTATAATTTTTCACTAGAGAGTACAAAAAATACAATTTTCTTCGTATAATTTTTATAGCAAAACATTAAATTTGATAATAAGCATTTTCCCTGATGCAGCAACTATGAAATAAGCCATAAAATTCAGGGAAGAAGAGGGGGATGGCTGACCAGGACTGGGAGGGGTTGGGGCAGAGATGTCAGAAGAACCTCAAGGTAAAAAAGGTAAAGTAGCTACCAGCCATCTCTAATCTCCTTTTGGCCAGATGAAAAGCACATGCCTCTGGGTGAGTCCCTACCCCCTGCCCCATCTCAGAAACCCTGACCAGGGTCAGCTCAGCATACCATGGCTCTCAACAGTCCAGACAGGAGGGTCAGGCCTCACTGCTCCACTGAACTGGCCTGGAAATTCAGGAGCCCAGCAGCAGGGGAGGCGGGATTCTTCCTTGGGCATAGCCATGGGGATGTTCATGGTTGCCAACAGCAAAGTGAAAATGATGTTATTAATAAAATCATGCAAATGCTTGAAGAAATTTAAATGAAGTGTGTCGAGGATTGACTATATTTGTGTTGCACGTCTTATCTCCTTCCTACTAGTTGATACGCTCTTTAAGTGGAGGGAGCCATGTCTAACACATCTTTATAGCATATTTAGCATCTAAAACAGTGCTAAATAAAATGAATGTATGCAATATTAATTCTGGTGCATATATTATACACAAAGTATTATGGTCTACATGCATATATAATGAATGATATATATGCGTATATAATTTATATATGTAAACATAACAAATATGTCCCTCTGGAACCCCTTGCTACTTTGCCATGGTTCAGTCTGTACCATTATGGATAATCAATTTTGCAAAATATGGCCTAAAGCTATCATCAGTGCAACACTTTCTATGGTCATAGAAGTCACAAATTCAAAAACAAAATCTTTTAATAGGGATATTAAAATGATATGAATTACAGGAGCAACTAGGTGGCATAGTGAATAAAGCAGCAGCCGTGGATTTAGGAGAACCTGAGTTAAAATCCAGCCTCAGACACTTGACAATTACTAGTTGTATGACCTTGGGCAAGTCACTTAACCCTAATTGCTTTGTCTTCCTCCAACAGAAAAAAATATATGTGAATTGCAAAAAATACACAAGTAGTAGAATCATCCTCTGATGTTACACAACAATGGGTACACTCTCATTTTAAATTCTAGGAGATTATAATTGAATCCTCCTAGTTCCCACTAATCTTCTTCAATGTAAAGAGAAGGGTTCTTTCAGAACTCATGACCCAGTGGCAAAAGTTTAGAGTTCATTGCCAGCTGCCTCAAAGAGTTCTGAGATAGAGTGGAATATGCTTAAGCCTCTTGGTTTGGCATGAGGATCATAAGTATTTATCTGGAATTCTAGGGCTTCACCTATTCCCTTCCTGACCTTCATGCCCTGATGATACCCTACCTCTCAAAGCTGTAATTTCTTTCTTGCTTTCTCACATACCTTTCTTAGCCAACTTTCCTTTGTAAAACCTGCCACCTTTCGTAATACTTCCTAAGAATCAGACGCTTCACTTGATGATGTCACCAGTCTAAGGCCATAAATACAGGTTTGAGGGAAATGTAGTACAAGGTATATATCCCAGTGAACAATGCTCTCTGGACATCTGATATCACAGGAGATAGAGTACTGGGAACCCTCTTCCTCAGGTATACCCACACCATACATACAGAAGATTTGATATTTGTTCAGTGTACATAATGTGTGTTTGCTTACTTATAGACTCACATAAAGATCTGTGAACTCTTTTTAAAAAAGTCTGAGACTCCCCTCTAGACATACACACATATCCCAGGGGTCTAAGTTGTCTAAATTAGGAACAAGCATAGTAATATATAGATTTCTGAGGAGCCATCAAATTCCTCTTCATTCTCATGGAATTTTAGAGAAAGAAGGTACCTTGGAGAGCATACCCTTCAATGTTTTCTTTGTGTAGTTTATTTAAATGAGGCACAGAGAAAAGTATTTTGTTTAAGGTCACACATGGAATTAATGGGAGATTGAAGATTTATAGTGTGATCTTTGGGCTTCAGACCCAATTCTCTTTCTTTTTCTTAGCTGGGTGGTAAAATAGATAGAGTGCTGGACCTGGAGTCTGGAAGGCCTAAGAGTTTGAATCAAGCACTGACACTTTTTGTGTGACCTGGTGTTGGAGAGGTGATGTGGGTGTCATTTTCTTTACTGATAATACCAGTGGTACTCTACAAAGCCAGCATTTTGTTTTGGCTGATTAAGTTTCCATCACCTTCTATCTTTTTAAGCTATAGACATAGACTGCTGATAATAAGTCACTATTACCAATAGATGTAATGTCACCAATTCTTAGACTATAGATTAAAACAAAACAAAACAAAACAAAATAATACCTCTGTAGCTATCCTTCAGGTATGATGAATCAGCCAATCAGGTGCAGATTCTAAACTGTAGAGGACTTTGTATGCTGTGGAAAAGAAGGGAAAGGAGGGACATCTATTAGTTGGTGAAAAAAAATTACTTGAATTTAGAGATATACAATCATCTGCATAACATCCACACTAAAATTGACTTTAAAACTTTGAAATTATTCATACTAATAATATTACTATAGAGACTAGGAAACTGACAAGGAAAAGAAACGTACATGGTATCATAGAGGTAACCAATAGCAAAGGGAGGATTTTAACCCTCTGATTTTAAATACTAATTGAAGGCTCTATTCACTGTATGACATTACTTTCAGCAGGACTAAGTTTGTGAGATCTCTTTAGAACTTAAACACAACTCACTCTCTGTGGGTATGTGTGGAGTTCTTTTTTTCCTCTTCAAAAAAGTTGGTGATATGCATTTTAACCTAAAAACCTGGTTTTTTCTATATTGAATCATCCTAGGACTTTCAGCCATGCTAGGCTTGCCTTCTAAATATTGTTGATAAGCTTCCTCCCAAGGTGTATGGATTTTGATTATTATAGAAATATACTTAATACTTACTATGTCCTTCTGGAAAGTAGAATTTATACTGAATATGTTCTTTTGTTCCATACCATTTTAAGCGCTGAGGAAGATATAAAGACATATGGCACATGACACTTGACCTTGGCAAACTTGTAACCTGGTAAGAGACATGGGAATAAATAAAAATAATATTACAAAATAGAAACAACTGACATTTCTGCGCTGCTATAAGATTTAAGTAGCATTTTACATATACCATCTCATTAGATCTCCACAATGACCTTTTTAGGTAGGTATTATTATGATCTCCATTTTACAGGTAAACAAACTGAGATCCAAAGATCAAATAAGTTGTTCAAGGTCACAAAGTACATGAGGTGGGATCTAAACCTTCAGCTTTCTAATTCCCACTCTTAACACTATCCATTATGCAATATTGTCTTTCTGAATAATATCATAAAAGAGTTACTTAATCTCTTAAGAATTCAGGAGGGAGAGATAATTTTCAATTTGAAGTTGTTTAATAATAAAATATTTCATGGAAGAGCTGAAATTTAAGTTTGGGCTTATATGAAATTTCAATGGCCAGTGAGAGATTTTAAATTTTTGTTATGTGGAAAAGTAAAATTATTAGAATTAAAATTTTAGGTTCTTGAATGGTTCAGTGTAATTAGAGGACTTTCAAAAATAGAATACCTGTTTTCCTGGGCTTTGTCTCACCATGCTTGTTAAGGACACAGAAAAATAGACCTGTAAAAGGTATGGATAGGCAGTTTTCAAACAAAACAATCAAAATTATCTATAGTCAAATAAAAAGGGTCTAAAAGTCTACATCACTTTGACTAATGAAATGCAATTTAGAATAATTTTGAAGTATTATAATGGCAAGCAAAATAGATCTTTTGCTGTTTGCTGGATTGAGTTTTTGCTAATTAAGTGTCCTTGAGCTTCACCTTTGTATCAAGAGTCTTTGACTGGAAACAATATTCATTGTATTGCCCTTGATAGGCCTAAGGGTGTTTGAAGAGCTCCCCTACCCTTAATATACTGACTGTAATCATATGGGAGCCCACGGTGGGAAGAGCTTTACAAAAGGGCAGAACAGGAAGGAGCAAATAAGAGCACAAGGAGAGATGAGAGTGGGCAGAGCTAAGAAAGAGAATATTTGTGATGTTGGCACCCTGTATGTTGATCTGGGTTATTTTCTCAGACAGAAGCCCTGTCTCTTGATCTGTGTTGATTCCTCAGACAGAAACCATGTCTGCTATTCTGTGTTGATTCCTCAGATAGAAGCCCCTTCTGTTTTTCTGCATTGATTTCTCAGACTGAAAGTGAGCTGGGATGATAGCACTGGTAAAGTGTGTAAATATTGTTGCAGCCTTGTTAAGTTTTGTTTTCCAGAAACACAAACTGAAAAGGTAAGAGTGGAGCAGTCCTCTTGAGCTGAGATAGGGAATAGGAGCAGAGAGTTGCCTGTATGTGAATTCAGGCAGGAGCTGGGAACAGTCAGACTGTGGAGGAGGAGCCATGGGGTTTGGAAGCCAGCTTTAAGTCAAGATAAAAACGGGCTTTACTTTTGGTAGTCTGTATTGACTGATGAAATTTGTAACTTTCTGTGACCTAGGGATAGATCTTGTTTGTGCTTTCTGCTACCCCTTGAGGATGATTGACTTAAGGATGATTGGAAACCAGCCTTGAGACAAGATGAAAGGACTTTACTTAGGTATTCTCTATTGACTGAAGAGATTGTAATTTACTATGATCTAAGTGTAGATGGTGTTTGGATTTTCTGATACCCCTTAAGGATAACTATAAGATGTTCTGAATGATGTTTTCTTTAAGACTATGTGACCACTTTAGCAATAAGTTGCTGTGTTAAGTTGTCATGAATGTTACACTTGAGTTTATTGCTGAATAAATAGAAAGTTTATTATACTATGCAATTATATCTATAAAGTTATTCACAGCAGCAGTCCTCAGGAGAACTGCCATGACTGGTTTTACAGGTACCAGTATGAGTATGAGATTGGATAATATGATGGAAAAGGAAAATGACAAACATTGGAGGGAATCAGGAAAATTGGGACACTACTGTACTGTTTGTGCAGTTTGTGATTCAACCAGTCTGAAGAGAAATTTGGAAATATGCCCAAAGGGTTATAAAACTATGCATACTCTTTGATAATAGCAATAGTAGTATTATACATTTAACCCAAAGAGATCAAAAAAAGTGTGGTGGGGAACCCATTTGTATAAAAATATTTATAGCAGTTCTTTTTGTGATGGTAAGGAAGAAATTGAGGGGATGTCCATCAATTGGGGAATGTCTGAGCAAGTAGTATATGATTATGAGAGAAGATTACTCTGCTATAAAAATGACAAACAGGATGATGTCAGAAAAACCTGGAAAGACTTGCATGAACTGATTCAGAGTAAAGTGAGCAGAACCAGTAGAGCATTACATCATCATCATCATCATCATCATCATCATCATCATCATCATCATCATCATCTTCATCATCATCATCATCATCAATCAATCATATCAATAAGAGCAATATTGTACAATAGATGAAAGCATGCTCTTCTTTTCTTTTCTTTTCTTTTCTTTTTTCTTCTCTTCTCTCTGTCTCTGTCCCTGTCTCTGTCTTTCTATCTCTCTCTTTCCCTCCTTCCCCCCCTTCCTGCTCTCTTTCTTTATTTCTTGTTTTGTTCAGGTTTCATTCCACAAAATGTCAAACATGGAAATATTTTACATGATTATACACGTTTGCCGACTCAGGAAGGAAGGAGGGAAGGAAAGGGAGGATAGAATTTTAGAATTTCAAATATATTAAATTTTTTTTATGTTTAACTGGTGAAAATTATACACACACACACATATCACATATAAGAAAAAAGAAATCTGCTACCAATTTTCCCATAAGTATTTAAATGCACATATTTCCCACCCCATCATCATGAAACAGAAAATAGAGTTGAGCTAATCTGGGTTTACAAATATTATTATAATAAATCATTTTGTTACACAGTGATTTTCATATTTCAAAGCTCCATTAGCTTTACTATAGGGGAAAAGTTACTGTTTAATTAATAGTACAAATTTTAAATAGTCTAAATTGCACCCAGGGAGACAGAGAGTTGTTTGGCTTTTTTAGGAGATTATCCAAGAATACAGCAGTTTAGATGGAATCAAAATGTTATGTAATACATATAACCACTGAAACCTTTTGACAGTTTTTCAGTAAGCATCTGCCAAAGAATAAGGCTCCTATTGTAAATAGATGATTAATAGGTAAACACCAGCATTCTCAGACATTCCAAGAAGCAGTGTGCAACATTTTCCCTAGAGCTTAACTGTTCCTGCCAAAACTAGGTCACCAAAACTTGAATCTTACCATTATCCCTCCTCTACAACCTAATTCCCTTCTCCTATGTTCCCTCAAACCCACTCTAATTCCTGATCTTTTCAAACAGGACATTAATATAAGTATATTCTGAAACTAACATAACCATTTCTTTACCCTTCTACCAGAGACCAACACTTAGGTACCTGGAGAAATGTAAGACTATGTTTCACAATTTAAGCTATCACTCCCTGAACATCTCAGGCCAATCCACCCACTGTCTCCACTCGATACCACCATGGTGATCATCTCTATTCTCTATCCACCAGAAAACTAGACTCCACACTGACCTTGGATAGGCCATCTTTGGCCCCATCTTGCTTAATCCCAGAGTTCCTCAGTACTTCATATTTCTAACCATTTCATAAGTGCACTAATTATACCCCTTCCACCTTTATATACTGTAGTCCTCTATGAGAACATAACTACTTAGGGACAGAGACTATATTGCTTGTTTTTATTTTCATTGGTAGCACTTACAAATGTCTGGAGCATTAAAGACCTATAATAAATGTTCTGTCTCTCTGACATGCAATAAAAATATTTAGATTCTCTAGAACAGATCAATAGATAGCTCTGGTTGTCAGAGTCTTATTGTGGTAAAACTTGGAAGCTCAGTATTCATAGCAAAGAATAAAAGAAAGAAGCAATTAGGGGAGAATAGAAGAAGAAGGACACAGAAAGAAGGTCTATTTTGTTTCAAGCTCATTGTTACGGACCTTTGAGAGTAAAGGTTTTTTTTTCTTTGTTTATTTATTTTGCTTTGCCTTGGGTTTTCACAAATTGAAAGTTATTCTTAAATGTCACATTGGTCCCTCAATGAATATCTTGGAAACACTAGGTTTGTGGAAGATGATCTAGATGGAGAAGTAGGAGGGAAAGGAACAACATAGCAACACAGGCTGAAGAGAAAAGTGTTTAAGTTCCCAGGATACTAAACCTGGGAATGAAGCCCAGCCTGTCTGTAATATAGTGCCAAATAGAAGACCTGCTCTGAAGCAAAGAGGAAAAAGAAGGAAGATATCAGCCATCCTTTCCTCCTCATTTTTGGATTTTTATGTGTTTGTTTTAGCATATTATTTTTGAGTTTAGGTGAG
>JAQQSW010010491.1:0-12980 GCA_028646575.1 Pseudocheirus occidentalis | reverse complement strand
TTTTGGTCAAGGGTTTCAGGTAGACCAATAATTTTCAAATTGTCTCTGTTGGATCTATTTTCCAGGTCAGTGGTTTTTTCAAGGAGATATTTCACATTGCTTTCTATTTTTTTCATTTCTTTGTAACTGTTTAATAGTATCTTGGTTTCTCATAAAGTCATTAGCTTCTACTTGCTCCACTCCAATTCTGAAGGAATTATTCTCTTCAGAATGCTTTTGAGATTCTTTTTCCATCTGGGAAATTCGACTTTTTACAGCATTCTTCTCCTCATTGGCTTTCTGGGCCTCTTTTGCCATTTGAGTTAATCTATTCTTTAAAGTGTTGGTTTCTTCAGTCAGGTTGTTGACTCTCTCTTCATGATTTTCTCACATCATTCTCATTTCTCTTCCTAATTTTCCCTCCAATTCTCTTATTTGGTTTTCCAAGTCATTTTTCAGTTGATGTAAAGCTTCTAGGCATTCTTCAATTGTCTGGGAAGAATTTGGTATGGGAGTTCTGAGTTCTGGGCTGTCTTTCTCCCATTCCATTCTTTGATCCTTTTTGTCCACGAAAAAGGATTCTAGAGTTTTATTGATGTTTTTATTTTGCTTCCTTTTCCTCATATTGGCCAGTCAATTAATTGGTTGGTTTGTTTTAGCTCTGTGAAACTCTGCTTCCAGGGGGGAAAGCTCTGTTCCAAATCGCTGGGGTTTTCCCAGCTGCCAGAGCTATTAGGTGGGGTGTTGCAAGTCCCCCTAGCTTTGGCTTGCTGAAAGCGCACCCCTGGACCACCACCCAAGACCATGATCCAGATCCAGATCCAGGCTGCTCAACACAAGAGCACTTGGCCCTGATCAATCCATTCAGCCCCCCTGTGGAGTCCGCAGGCCAGGGGCTCTGAAGCAGCCTGCTGGGGTCCGCTGCCGCTTACAGCAGTTCCCTTTCCCCACTGCTTCCTTGCCCCAGTGGCAGATTGGCGGAACTGTTTTTCTTCCCCAAAATTAACTTTCAAAGTTTCACTCTCACTAACCGTCTCTGACCCTGGTTTGCGGGATTTAAAGAACCCCTCAGGCAGATGCTTTAGATCTTCTCTGAAGTAGACTCAAGCTGTGGCTTGGGAGGCTCACGTCCTCCTGGCTGCCCTGGTGCCTGGCCTGGCCGCAGCTGCGGTTTTGGGCTGGGCTGGTCTCTGCTCCAGTGTGAGCTGCCCCTCTCCAGTCCCCGTTCTTCACGCCTTGGCAGATGTAGAGGTGCTGGAGGCTGTAGATCCTCTCCTCTGAAGAGTAGCTGCGGTGTGGCTCCGCTCAGCACAACACAGCTCCTTCCCACCGCCCAGGGCCTGGCCGCTTTGAGCCCCTGCTGTGGAGCTGCCTTCAGCGTGAGATGTGTTTTCTGTATTTTTGTGAGTCTGAGAGTCCTAGACTTTCCTAGACTTTGTCTGGGCTCGTATTTTATGGTTGTTTAGGGTGGCGGTGTGGGAGCTGCGGGACCTTGCTGCTTCTACGCCGCCATCTTGGCTCCGCCCCCAGATCTCCGGTATGTTTCTTTTGTAATTGTCTACATACATATATGTTGTCTCCCCACATTAAAACATAAGCTCCTTGAAGGCAGAAACGTTTTTCATTGCATTTCCAAATCACCATCTGTCATGCATTAAATAACAATAAGTATTTGATTGATTGACTATATGATTTCTATGACCAAGAGAGAATTCCCCCAATATCTAGATGTCTTGTATTTCTCATAAGCTAAAAAAAAATTAATAAAATCTATTCCTATATACACCATACAGTGGTCTCTGATGAAAATTAGGGAATAAAATGCAATTTTCTTTCGGTTTTGTTTTTTGCTTTTTGGAGGGCAGAAGGCAAGACAACTGGGGTTAAGTGACTTGCCCAAGGTCACATGGATACTAAGTGTTAAGTGTCTGAGGCCAGATTTGAACTCAGGTCCTCCTGACTCCAGGGCCAGTGCTCTCTCTATTCACTGCACCACCTAGTCACCCCAAAATGCAAGTTTTCAAACAGACAGATCTGACATAATCAGAGTACATAAAAATCTCTCTCTTTTGTTTCATCTGAAAACAGGGTTTATATTTTGGTTAAAAAACTCTTTTGTTTAAAAAAATCTATTTAAGAATAGCATTTATTTGAATTGTCAGAGTAGAACTAGACATCTTCCTGATAATTGATTCTGGATGCTAATTCTCCATATATGGTGTCAGGGCACAGTCCTCCTACTTAGTTTATTCTCATGGAAACTTTCTGGTCCCATACCACCTCCCATTTAACAAACCTATTGCTTTTTTTCTTCCCAGAGACCCTAGACTTGCATTCCTATTTCTTAGTTTATCTTATTCATCAATTATTTTTCAATAGAGTTTATTTTCTTTTTGTCTGATCATACAACAGGAATACAATTATGTGGTGGCTACTATCCCAGCAGCCCTCTTACAAACAAGCACACAGTTCTGAGGTTTTCTAAGCATTTTTACCGCAAGCAATAATAAGAACATAGAGGCATAAAGGATGATTATATGGAATTATCAGAAGTCTTGTAGAAAAGCAAAAACATAAAACCGTGTTATCTACTGCAACATAAATACAATTAAGTCTTACTCATTCTTGACAGCTTCAATTCTGTTCATACTATATTCTTTTCCTTGGTTCTTGTCAATCTTACCCAGCACTTCTACTTATGTTTTTGTTTTGTTTTTTTTATTATGGCTAATGGTCCTTGAGGTTGAGGCCCCCTTTCTTTTTCATGAATGAAAGCTATATTCTATCCCTTTCACTATCATTGCTTTTTTTTTTAAAGTACTTTTTCGATAAAATGCAATATTGTGAATTTTTTTTAAGGTCAAAAATACTGAAATAAAATTTATCTTTATTTCAGACAGAAACCTAGTATCTTTGGAATCTGGATATCTGCCAGAAACAAAGACAGATCTTATTTCACTATTTTCTCCCCGTAAAAATCCATCACTGTCACCACTGAATCCTCATATTTTTAGGTATACTATGGCTCACAGACTGTATTCAAAAGGACCAAGTCCAGTTCTGTTAGAAATCTCTCCCAAGTCACTCTCATCACCTTTTTATGATCCCATTAATAGCTGAGATTTCAGATTATGTCTAGTGTCTATGTCTCTAGAAATGAAAATATTAGGGTCTTCATTTGTAAAACCACTGAAGGTAACAAAAGCATGTATCAATTTTAGGAAAGTCATTATACACGAAATATATATGAATATAATTTTTTAAGTGTCAAAGATTCATAAACAAGAGTCCATAAATAAATCCAGATATCAAGTAAATAATTCACACTGATCCATATTACCAACAATTCAATTCTTCTCCCTCTCTGGCAAGTCTTAATTTTCTTCAAGTCTAAAAATCCTACAAACTAAAAGCACCATTCTATGATTTGGAATCCCCTTAGAAGTAAAATCAAATTTAGGATTACTAATGGGACAAACCCCCCGAAATTCAGGGCTCACTTCTGCTCTTCAGAGGGAGACATACCATCCTCCATAATCATAATATCACCCTTTATTTTCATCTCCTGTTACAGGGCAGACTTCTCTGACATTAATACACAGACACCCAGCCTTATGGTGCTACTCTGAGGCGACTGTGTTCTCCAAAAGTGGAAAAATATTTGTGGATGCTAAGCAGCTTACTGCCTTTCATCAACATTTCCCAAACAACTCACGGTAATAGTGGAGGGTGAGGATCATGTCCCTTATTTCCCATTTCATTACTCAGGTCCCCTGTCACTGCTCCTTCTGGTCCTGGAGCCATACTTGTGATTCTCCTCTCTTGCCAAAATGTAAAATGCTCAGGAAATTCCCCTTCACTTAATAGAAAACTGGACTGCCAAATTCTTGAACTTGAGGAAACCCACAAGGAAATCCCCAAAAGTAATACCCCTTTTCCTACTGGAAGGCCAGATTCCAGGATCTTGGTACCTTAAGGAATGCTCCTTCTCCAGCTACAAGACCAGATCCTATGACTCTCAAGATTTGGGCTGATATAGAAAGAAAGTAGACCTCACTATATGGCCACATGGTTGGCTCCTCATTATTATCATGTTTGAGAAGTTAAACCACCAAATCTCCAAGGTTAAGGTCAATAATTCAGCATTGTTGGTTTGGCAGGCAGGAGAAACAAAACTCAACCCCTTCTCTCCCAACCCTCTGAATCTCTCCAAAAGTATGGCCAAAGGGAAAGAGGACCAAAGTGGCTGTAGGCTCCTTTTTATAGATCAATGAAATGTGATCTCCTTCTGAAACAACATACCACAAAAATAGGAGACTATTAATTGTCCTTTAAGACAATCTCTCACTGAAACTCACCTCTTCAGAAGGCGTCAAATGAGACTAAGTGAAACGTAATTAAAGTCCCAAACCTTTGTTTTCTACGTGGCAAATTCATCTAATTGACTAGGGACCCTTTTTCCACTCCCATCCCCCCTAACATCTTAATAGTATAAAGTTTGGGGGCAGAGACAGAGCCATAAGGTGATACTGTCCTCAGTATCACAGGATTTAAAGCTCAAATGGGCCTTAGAGATTGTTAGTCCAACTACTTCATTTTACAGAAAAGTCAACTGGGATCTAGAGAGAGAAAATTCAACCTAATTCTAAAATAGCAAATCCATATCCGTTGCATATAAAATGTGTTTAAAATGAGGAAATGGCTTCACAACATCTATATTTTCAGGGCTATGCTACGTGACAACGTCTGATGATTTTTACTGCTAACAACAGAGTAACAGACGGGAGTAAAATAGCAACCATGGGAAAGCCAGAAATTAAGCTTAAAAAAAAATTACACATTTTGGAAAATTAAAGAAAGGAATATTTGTTTTTGTTTTCCTTAGGACTAAAACTTAAAACCATTTTCAAGTGCTATATAAAGTCAAACTTAGAGTTAGAGGTGTACATTGTTTTACAGTATTTTTAAAATACCGAAGTATAAAGTCATTAGACGTCAAAGTATGAATTTTGAAAAGTTTTTCTACCAGATGAAAACTGCTTTTAAATATCAAAGGGAAGAGAGTTTACATTGTTTCATTATATGATTTTTGCTCTCCTACAATATCTTAGTAATAGAGGTTACTTTTTTCTGAATGAAAGGTACTATTAAATTTTGCTCCTGAACACTTGATTGCATCATTGAACCTTAAAATTAATCCAGTTAAATAAAGTTAAATACAAAATTTTGCCTCCGCCACTGCCATACCAACCTCAAGACAAGCTCACTCTAATACAGTGGCCAAATTACAGATCAAATTACAGTACAAGATACAGATCTTGAACTGGGTTATGATACTTCACCCTGGGATCAGTATTATATAAAATGCTTTTGAGGCGGTGTATCCAAGGAAATGATTCAGAGACAAAATTAAATGTAAGTGAGCAATCAATGAATAGTTTAAACTCTAAACAAAATAGAAAAAAATACATATTTGTAAACAAATTTAACTTTTGTAGAACATGAGAGTAATAATTTTTAAAGCGTTGGATTTCTAGCCACTTAGATGAAATACCTGGACATCTTTAAAAGCCTAAACAAATTATGTAGAGTATATGTCAAATGAAATAAATGTTATTGAACATAGGGGATTTAAAGATTAAAGTGACCAAGTGCCACTTCAAGCTTAATCCATTTTTCCAATAAATGCTCTTCTGAAAATGTTGTGTATCTGGTTCACTAACTTAAAGAATTGAGTAGCCATTTTAAGTTCTTTTTTTTTTTTTAATCTGTATGGAAGCAAGCATTGAACACAGAACAACAACAATCTTACCTGACATGCATTATAAAGCAGCTGATGTTCCAATTTTTTTATACCCAGGATTTGCTGAAACATTTCATAAAGTTGTTCCTTGCTCAATATAAGTTCTGATACAGCACTAAGCGCCATTCGATTTGGCTGTTTGCACAGGTCCTCTTCACCTTTATAGATAGCATCATATTTGGCTATCCATGAACTCAACACTGTCTCTTTGCTCAAACCATCAATTTCTGGCAAACTCCGAACCCTCTTCTCAATGTTTTTCTTGAATACATCTCTGAAGTCATTAGCAGAACACCCTCCACTGTGAACCATTCTCGCTACCCGATCGCTCTTAAGGAAAACCTAAAAGAAAAGGTAGAAAAAGGCATATAAAATTAAATTTGCATGCTAATGCCACTGTTCAACAATAACAGAAAGAATTCAAAGAAGAGTTTGACATTTCAGAAAAATGTTTTATAGTGATTACAGTTTGCTTGAAAATATATTCAGTGCATTTTCAATTCAATTCAAAACAATGGACATTAAGAAGAAATTTTGTGCAATACTCCATGGAAAGATCACATATATTCATTTCATGAACAAACAGAAATAGTTTGGTCCAAATTGTCCAAATTCTCAAAACTGTGGATAACAATTATGGGAATCTTCTCTTCTATTTCTGAACTACTTAATCCTAAAAGAATTAAGAAAGGTTATAGAGTGAATCCTAGCTCCAACTTCAACACAATCTGAAACTTTCTCATGTGGGGACTTTGTTTTTGCTAGAATTATCAGCTACAGGATATAGAGGCAAATAGAATAGCCACAACTATGTTCACCAAATCAGCACAAGTATCAATAGCATGGGGTGAGGAATCAAGATCTCTTCACAGATTAAGAAAGCTAACATGGATTTAGGATATGTTTGTTGTTCACTCATTTCAGTCATGTCCACATATTCATGACCCCACTTGGGGTTTTCTTGGCAAAGATGCCATAGTGGTTTGCCATTTCATTTTGCAGCTCATTTTGTAGATGAGTAAACTAACAGTTTTAACTGATTTGCCTGGGCCACATAGCTAGTAAATTCTTGAGATCAGATTTGAATTTAGTAAGATGAATCTTCTTGTCTTCAGATTTAGCACTATAACTACTGCACCATCTAGCTGCCCTCTGGATATACTTACCTTTTAAAAAATCCTACAGAATATATGTTTTTGTAAAGGCAGTGACTCCAGGTTCACTCTTGCTTTGAGAAGTTGCCAGTTAAATACCCAGAAATAATTCAAAGCAAACAAATAATCCAAAGCGAAGTTTTCCTCTTCAGAAGCAGTAAGTAAAACATCAAGATAATCAAGTCAAGGCATGAATCACAAGACATTTTAGAATTCTTCAATTCTGGAGTGAGTAGGTGGTGCAGTGAATAAAGCACCAGCCCTGGAGTCAGGAGGACCTGAGTTCAAATGTGACCTCAGACACTTATACTTACTAGCCATGTGACCTTGGACAAGTCACTGGAGCCCCAATTGCCCTGCCTTCCACCCCTCCAAAAAAAATTAAAACAAAATAAAATTAACTAGAATTCTTCAGTTCAAATCAGTTCAACTCAAATATTTTCTAGTTATCTATGTTCAAAGCATAAGAAGTCAATACACAGTCATCAAGCATCTTTTCTGCCTTTAATAAACACCCCTCCCAACACAAATATGATATAACGTAATGTTTATTCTCTCAACTCAAAAATCAATTTAATTTAAATATATATTAAACATACATACAATACCTACTATAAGCAATGTTATTAATATGAAGATCAAAAACAGTCTTTGCTCTAAAGAAATGCACGATACAAATAAGGAAGGCTAATCCATTTATCCGAATAGGAGACATGCTGAAATGTAATAAGTACAAAGGGGAGGAAAAAACAAAATCCAATGGGAACTTTAATGAGAAAGGTGTCACTTCCAGGCGGAAGGCACAGGGATCACTCTGTGAAGGAGGCGGCAACTGGATTCTGAAGGAACAGAATGATTTCAGACACATGGACAAACACAAACATTCCAGGCAAAAGGACTGAGGGACTGTAGAATGAAAGTAAGGAATGCTTTTAAGCAATTTGGTTGGAACATTACATATGTAGAAAGATTATCTGTTGTTGTTCAATTGGGTACAACTGTCTGTGACCCCATATGGGGTTTTCTTGGCTAAGATACTAGAGCGGTTTACCATCTCCTTGTCCAGCTCATTTTACAGATGAGGAAACTGAGGCAGCCAGGGTTAAGTGACTTGTCCAATCCCATAGCTAGTGTCTGAGGCCAGATTTGAATTCAGGAAGATGAGACTTTCTAACTTCAGGCCCACCATTCTATCCACTGCACCATCTAGCTGTCCTGTAAAAGGATAGAGTATCAAACAATGGTACAAAACAGACTGTGAAAGACCTTAAAAGTCAGCCAAGTGAAGTTTGTATTTTATTCTGTAAGCTGCAAGGATCCCCAGGAAGTTTCTATGCAGGTTGAGATCTCTGAATTAGAAACTTTATCATAGGGGTGGCTAGGTGGTGCTGTCAATAGAGCACCAGCCTTGGAGTCAGATGAACCTGAGTTCAAATCCAGCCTCAGACACTCTACCCAAAAAAAAAAAAACCCTAGTCATGTGACCTTGGGCAAGTCACTTAATCCCAACTGCCCTCCCCCCCAAAAAAAATTTAAAAAAAGAAACTTTATCATAGCAGTGTAAGGTTGAAGCCTATTTCTGATGATGATTTATATATGAAGTCAGGGAAATCATTCAGGAAATGCATGACTGGAAAAGTAGGTGGCTATGATCAGGAAGCAAGAGGATCAACAGATGGAAAACTTCTGTGTTGTCCTGATAAGATCAAAATGTAAAAAGATATTTCTCTGATATTTTGGGTAGATCATTTGTAGAAGATCTATAGAAGATCATAAGTGACAGTCACACAGAAGAAGGTATGAAGAGGTAGTGAGTTCCATCTACAGAGAGAATACTCAGATTGATGAAATCACAGATGGACTGTTCTTCCTTCATACTTAAAAACTAAGTTATAATGCACATGTAATGGAAGATGGAAAAGTAAGGAGTTCTTACCCTCTTTCTCAGATTCCACACCACCTTGAATCAATAAGGAATCTGTCAGATGTTATTTGTAACAAGATAGAAAATTTCCCCACACAAGACACTTTCTGAAATGACATATGAAGGATGAGTGACAAACTCACTCTTGCTCCCCTGGTCTACATCCTATGTGACTTACTGTCTAGGTCACTATCTGGGACTCTGATTGAAGTATATTCTAATGACATTCTCTCAGCAGTGACCCAAACTTAACCCTCACATTCACTCCTTTAAAGTAGGCAGAGGAAGAGAGGGAAAATTAGAGCATTTCCAAAGACCATGGAAGGTGAACAACTTTGGGGAAGGCCCAAGACGAAGGGGAAGGATCACCAGTAGTACAGATATAATCTTCTCTACCAAGGGAAGTTAAAAAAAAAATATAAATCCAACTACACTCATCCTTACAATCCTGCCATACTAGTGAAGTTTTCCATGGCAGGAAAGTAAAAAGTTGTTCCTCCCTCAACTCTCCACCCAAGGAGGGCCCTTAGGTTTTCTGTACCAAAGGTGAGGGTGGGGGAAGATGGGTCAGGCCAAAAGAGCTAACACTGATACAATAAGAACAGAAGAGGAGGGAAAGATAGCAAGAAGACTGAAAGAGAAAGCCTGGGAATGAGACAATCTTCCAGTTAGGAAAAACAAACAAAAAGCAGCAGTTAGACTCATATAAAAGGGAACATGAGTAGAGAGGCCAGAAGTCAAAACATAATGAAAAAATAGTAACCTGTAATGGGAAATAGACTGCTCCCAAAAAAGAAGAAATCAAGATGCAAACTCTATGGGTCTGTTTGTAGGAGGTGGGGAGAATGAATCAATTATAACAAGATATTTTGGCACCAGTTAAAAGAGAACTGGAAACATACTAAGAAGGCAAGGATGAAAATAAGATGGATTTAGGGTAAAAACAGAGCCACCAAAGAAATCAATAAGACAAATGAGAAAGTAGGTATATAAAGGCGAAACTCTCCCAGGTGACAGAAACTCTAACAAAAAGAAATTAAATACCACAGTTTAGTGTTCAACAAACAGAAGAAAACAAGCTACTAAGTGAAATATTTTTGAGCAAAAGGTACAGGAAAACTGGAAAACAGTTTGGCTGGAATTCAGTTTCAATCAGTATTTTGTACCCTGTACCACAGCAAATTCTGAATGAACACCTAACATAAATATAAAAGTTCACATAACATAAAACTTAGAGGACGATTTTGAAGCATCTTTCACAACTGTGAGTAATGATAACATTAATATCCAGTTAAGGGCTAAGGATTTTTAAAAAATAAAAAATTTTAATTATATGAAATGAAAAAAACACTTTCAAAGAGAGAACAAATTTAGCTTGAAAATAAATGGAATCTGTCAAATAGGGGGGGGAAAAATCCTTTGCATTAAATACAGGTAGAATCTCTGCCTAGCTAGATGGTATAACAGATAGAGAACTGGGCCTGGAGTCAGTAAGACCAGAGTTAAAATCGGGCCTCAGCAGTTCTTACCAACTGTATGACAATGGGCAAGTAACTTAACTGTCTCAGTTTCCTCCTCTGTAAAAAATGAACTGGAGAAAGAAATGGCAAACTACTCTAATATCTTTGCCAAGAACACCCCAAAGGGGGTCACAAAGAGTTGGATATGACTGAACAATAGTAGAATCTCTATTAGAATTCTTATGTCAAAAGATACAGGGTTTTGACAAAAAATATATGGAAAGGGTTTATCAATCAATTGGGATATATTTCTCCATCTTTATTTTCAGAACACAGACATGAGGATTGTCACCTTGTTAAGAAGGTAACAGACAATTTCTCGTTGGTTTCCAGTAAACAGTGCTACTCTCAATTTGATTGGCTGGCTGGAGTCTCGGAGGAAAGAATTTTGGTTCAAGCACTACCCATCCTATATCACAACAGAGAGCAGCAAAATACTTTGTCTTCCTGCATTTCACTCTCTGATCTAAGAACATGCTTCTGTGGGGCTGGGAGGGAAGAATTACATTGTAGAAAACTGTATACACTGTTTCTCTTTCCTATACCATCAAGAGACTGGTGATGGCTTCCTTGGATGGGGCATAAGAACACGGCAGTTGAAGGAATTTGTCTGTGTTATTTTAGGGATGAGATCATGGACAATGTTCCTGATCTTCAACTTCTTATGGAAAAAGGGAGGTATCTAGATCTCTAGAATCTGACTTTCTGGTTAGAGAAGAGAAATTTCCTGGGTAGCACCCAGCTTTGGGAATTACTTTGGCACTGAAGGATCTCGAAATGAAGAATTCAGAGACCTGACCTTCTTTTCTTCTAGAGGGAGACTGCCTGATTACCTTGATTTTTGAAGAAAGAAGAGGTCATCCCTTCACTCCTTTATCTATTGATGGAGGAAGAGTGAAAGAAGGAAATTACTGGAGCAAGAATGGAACCTGGATTATAAATGGACACTGTAGCAAGTAAATTCTATAAGACTGTTGGTTTTATTCAAATGCTATTAGAGGGGGCTCAATATAAGGGAATAGAGTGGTCAAAGGGAAATACATATGGTATAAAAACAAAAGACAACAATAAAACTTTCAAAAAAGAAATACAATACAAATTCTAAAAAATAATTTATTATCTAGGAAAGGTGACTAGATAGGTAAGAGCATGGAGACAGAACAGTTCAAATGTAATTATAACAGTCCAGGGAAAGTAGTAAGGGCCTAAAAGCATGTGTGGGAAGGATGGGACAGATGGGAGAAATAATTTGGAAGTAAAATAAAAAACTGATTCTGTATGTGAGGTAAGGAAGAATGGCATTACCATTTAAAAAAAGTAATGGAGAGAGAGAAGTTTTGGGGCAGAAATTTAAGAGTTTAAGTTTGTTTAATTTGAGGCAGAAGAAAAATATTCAGGTTCCTCTAAGATGAAAAGAGGGTGAAGAACTATCAAAAGAGATAGAGAAAGAGCAAAATTATAGAAAGGAATTTAGGGAATGATAGGGCCACAAGGAAGAGGCAGACATTAAGGTGAATGAGAACACTGCCTTTTGTAACAAAAAGTGCACGAGAGACTTTCAAGATGACTGCTTCAGTAGAATAGTGGGAAGATAACTGTAATAGATTAAGGAATGAGCTAGGTGGTGTAGTGCATAAAATACTGACCCCCCCCCCAGAGTCAAGAGAACCTGAGTTCAAATTTGACCCCAGATACTTACTAGCTCTGTGACCCTGGGGAGGTCACTTCACCCTGTTTGTCTCAGTTTCTTCATCTGTAAAATGAACTAGAGAAGGAAATGAAAACCACTCCAGTATCTTTGCTAAGAAAACTCCAAATGGGGTCATAAAGATTCAGGTGCATCTGATAAGACTGAACAACAAGGAATGAGTGAGTGATAAAGAAATAGAACAAGTATAAATTACTTTTTTCTGAAGCTTTACAAGAAAGTGGTGGAGCTCAGAGTGAAGGCACTAGGTTGAAGGGTATGGAAAGGTTAAAGTAAGGATCCTTATAGTTGTTACTGTTGTTTGATGATTTTTAAAATATTTTTTTTGAATTTATTGACTTGTTTATTTACTTTTGGTTTACAAGATTCAGTTACAGAATCACTTGAGTTTCAGATTTCCTCTCCTCCCTTCTCCCCCCTGCCCATGGTGGCATACAATCATGTATGGGATCTACAAACACTTTCACATTGCACAATAGTCTGGTTGTATAGAAGCTTTGTAACCAGTGGAGCAAATAATGGGAAAAGAGGGGAAAAAAAAGAAACAAAGGAAACAAAACCAAACATGGAAAAGAACAATAGCATGTGTTGCTTCAGTCTCTATTTAAACTCTGGTCTTTCTCTGAGTGTAGGTATCTTCTTCTATTCTGAGACTTGTAGAGTTGTCTTTTAACTGTGTGTTGCTGAGAAGAGTACAGTTTATCCAGGTTGGTTGTCACACATATGATGTATCTGTGACTGTGTACAAATTTTTCCTGGTTCTGCTCTTCTCACTCAGTATCAATTTGTATAAGCCTCTCCAGGTAAATATGAAGTCCATCTCCTTCCCATTTCTTATAGCACAATAGTATTCCATTACATTCATATACCATAACTTGCTCAGCCATTCCTC
>JAQQSW010010490.1:0-12980 GCA_028646575.1 Pseudocheirus occidentalis | reverse complement strand
AGATAAGGTAGTTATTTGGGGCATTTTTTTAAAAGCTTAAGCATATTTGGAACAAATAAAGAACATATTTGGGGTGAGGTGAGATTATAGGTAGGAATTCCACCTGTGATTTCCTTGCTACAGGGAACTCCTAGGTGAAGAAACTATCATTATGAATGCAGGTCAACATTGGGAGGTGGGGAGGGGGAAACAAATGATCCATAAATATTATTATTAGCAAGATATCCTCAGATTTGTACTTGGTTCTATCTGGCATAGGTAAGAGTCTAACATTCACCTTAAATTTGACAAATTGTCAAAAGTTGCATCGCTTTGGTTCTTACTGATGAGAAAGTAATTTTATAGTAATGTAATATAAGCCTTGTGTTCTTATCTTGACATTTTGTCCTTAATCAAGCTAGAGGGACCTCGGGTACTATCTAGTCCAACCTCCTTATTTTATAGAGAAGGAAACCAATGGCTAGGGGAATCAAATGATTTATTTGAAATTCTAAAGTTTTAAAAAATTGTATTTACCTGTAATTGACATTGGGGAATGAGTTCTATACTGAGAGTCAAGCAAGGTGGTACAGTAGCTAGAGCACTGGGTCTGGAATCTGGAAGACCTGAGTTCAAATCTAGCATCACACATTCACTAGCTGTGTGACCCTGGGCAAGTCATTTAATTTATTTGCCTCATTTCCTCATCTATAAAATGAGGGTTAATAATAATATCATTTACCTCCCAAGGTTGTTGTGAGTATCAAATGAGATCATTTATAAAACACTTAGCTCACTGCCTCACACATAGTAGGTGCTGCATAAATATTTAACTATTATTATGTGGCCTTGGGCAAGTCATTTCCTTCATCTCCTCAGGTTTCAGTTCCCTCAGTAATTAAATGAGACTGCTAGGTCCTATGATCTTTAAGATGCATCCAACTATAACATCCTAGGATTTACCCCTATCTTACCCTTTCCACACTTTTCTGTATTTGATGGCAGTATGTTGGGGAAAATTAACAAAATCCTGTCAAACATATTGAGATATGTGGCCATCCATGGGGAAGGGGGGTACAATTTGTAATTCATCGACCTTACCCTTTTGCTTCTGGATGTTTTGATGCCACACAGACACAGCCTCAGACTTGACAGCCTCCCTCTGTGAGCATGATACTTTTCTGTACCACGTGCCTAAATAATAGATCTTGACTCCTTCTAACAGGAGTCACGCAGCAATTTAGCCTTTCTCTGGATGTTCCAGTATGAACAAGGAGCGTCACAGGAGGCCCATCTCAGAAAAGTAAAGGCTCATTGCAATGCTTCAGTCACCTGACTGAATCAACTACATTTTTGTTTGGCATTAGACCAGGAGAATCCTGTTCAAACTGATTATTTTGCAAGTGTAGTTTGGTTCATTGCCAAAACCAGGAGAAAGATTCTCAGGCATTTTACCCAAGTTGTTCACTTTAGCCAGCTCATCTCAGTATAAGTGAGGTCTTTTAGGGTTCAGTGATTTTCCCTCAGTTGTCAGTATGGCTTTCTGAGGGCTTTGTTCCCCTGTGGTCTGCATATATTTCTTAAAAAACTCCTGACCACTTTGCTCAGTGTCTATTTTCCTCAGTGCCTTCTCATTTCTTTTGAATGTTTTGTGAAAAACTAGGTACAAGTCTAAACACTGGCCAGCGAATGAAAGGTACCCAGGAATAAAAACTACTCATAGTCCCTAAGAAAATCAGTTTTTAAGCTCAAACTTAAATCCTTGGAAAATTAGTGGTTTCTTTTCCACTGGTAATTAAGCTAATGCAATTACTCACTCCCAACTCTTCTTATTGAACCAATAGCTTCATAGATCAGGACATGAATGTTTTCTCTATTCCCACAAAAGACACATACTCTTGGTCCACATGCACATGTCTTCTGCATTCACACCAAAGTAAAAAGGTCCTTGACAAAAGTATGTGAATGATTCCTCAAGCTGGAAAAAGGCCCAAGTAGCAGATTATCAAAACATCTATTTGGAGTCAGGCCTGAGAAACACCTAGAACATAGTTTTGTTGAAATCACACAGGTGACTGTCCCCTGAAAACACCCAGATTCCTGTGTTCTTCATCTCGAAATGTGCCTATTTGGGGCAGCCAGGTGGCACAGTGAATAGAGTCCTGACCCTGGAGTCAGGAGGATCTTAGTTCAAATTCGACCTCAGTCACTTAACACTTAACTAGTTGTGTGATCTTGGGAAAGTCACTTAATCCCAAATGCCCTCCCAAAAAATGTGCCTACATGTAGCCAAATTCTGATTCCATGTAATGGTCAGTATCACACCAGAGAACCAACAATGACAAACATTCACCTTATTTTGGCAAACAGATGGAGGGGCAGGAAAGGGGAATGATGCATTTGTACTCAGATATGCTCATTGCATTGATTGGTTTTGCTTTCTTATTTTCACCTCTATTATTAGGGGAAAGGATAATTTAGGAAAGGAATGTAAAACACAACAAGAGGTATCAATAAGCTTTTTTTAAATGTCTGTATAGCACATAATTACAGGGATAAGGGTTTCACCAGGATGGCAAGAATGCTGCAGAAACTCCCACCTTGTGTCTCACTCTATCATTGTTTTTAAGGCCTTCTTAAGATTTACTAAAACTTCACAACAATTTTTAAGGCTAAATCCTAAAAATGGGGTGGGGCAGGATGGGAAATGAAAAAGCAAATGAACTGGATTATCTGTGTTTATTCCCAACCTCAGAAAGATTCATCAGAACATACTATTGGGGGAGGGGCACTTTGCTTTCACCTTTGATGTAGGTATGACATGAAAAGAATTCACTTGCCCTACCTCAGTCAGCACTTATGACTGGGGCACCTTTGTTTACTGGAGAGACGGGGGAAAATGTACTACACCTCTTTGAACAGCTTGCTAGGTAGCCAACTAACACCAAGAGAATTGAGGATGTGTTGGGATGGACTGGTTTGGGTGGTCTCACAGAAAGCTTAGAGCCACTTCCCAAGGCGGCATCAGTGACTGGCCACAGCAGGACATTGCAGCTCAGCAGATGTTCAGCAGATGGCAGCTGCAGCTCTGGCAAGCAGCATCAACAGTGGCTTTGGAGGTCGAGAGCAGCGGAAAAGGGCAGAACTTTAATGGATGACAGCTACAGAGGTGACATAGCAGGCTGACTCCAGGGCTGCTCTGATCCTGCAGTTCTTTGATGCCATTAAGTGTTTTGTATTCGATCATAGTTCTCAATTACCTCTCGTTTGCTGGTGTTAATTGATGGATCAATGATGAATTAATGATCAAGGATGGATCGAGCATGCATTTAAAATCTGTTTTTATTAAAATTTCATTACCAAAGAGTAATGTCATTTATTTTTGTAAGATCCTTCTGTTAGACCTTAGAACCTTCTCAGGCTCTACTTGGGAGTGCAGCACAGAGTTATTTTTGTTGTTAGCGGTGAGTCATTTTCCATTCTTCATGACTCCATCTGGGGTTTGCTTTTGTAAAGGTACTGGAGTTATTTGCCATTTCCTTTTCCAGCTCATTTTACAGAAGAAAAAAACTGAGGCAAAAAAGTTAAGTGACTTTCCCAGTATAAGATAGCCAAAGAGCATCTGAGCCCAAACTTGAATTTGGAAAGAAAAGTCTTCCTGACTCCAGGCCCCACATTCTAGTGAGTGACAGAATTATTCTGTCTGAGATATCTCTCCATCATCTTATCTCATAGAATTTTGAAGTCCTCAAATACACTTGCCTTACTCTAACTTGTATTTTGTATAGTGTGCATATATCTCATCAGCCCCATGTGAGAATAAATTATTGGAAGTCAGATACTATATCTTAATTGCTTTTGTTATCTCTTCAATTCCTCATAAAAATGTGCATGTTAGAAAATAAATATTTGTTGAATAAACTCTCAATTGGTCAGAAGATCTGGATCAGAGAATGGCTTTCCACCATGTACCTTGTAGCATAAATTGGATTCATATTGTCTAAGAGGTATAGAGTTGAGAAATGAACAGATTGACTTTATGTGAAGAAAGGAAGAGTTGAGTCATTAGTAGAAAGTCACATTTACAAAACTTCCCCTCTTTTCCTTGCCCTCCTAGCTAGACTAATTCTTTGCACATAGTAGATACTCAAGAAATGTTTTGTTGAATTTAATGGAATCTTTGAAAATTTAGAATCATTCCTGAAAAGAATCTTGTATTTTCTAAACTTTGTGCAGAGCACAGTGTCAGCACTCACTACCCAGTAGATGCCTAATAAATTGTTGGATTTGGTTGCCCCTTAATTGGTTTTCCAACATGTTACGTATTTTCATTATGACACTGCAAAAACAAAAACCTTAGAATTAGGAGGAATTTAGACTGCAAGCTCCATCAGAATTAGGAACGATATATGGTATAAAAATTAAAAAAAAAACAAATAAAAAACAACACCAAAATAAAGAGCAACAACAAAAACCAAACTCAATAAGATTATCAGCATCATTAAGACAGACAAAGCATCTAGGGACAAAGAGGTGATGATTCTGTGGGATTCTTCTCTAATCAGGTCACATCTGTAGTAATGCTCTATAGCTGAAGTTCTGTTATTTTGAGAGAGATTAGACTTAATTCTCCTTGGTTCCAGAGGGAAAAAACTAAGAAGCAATGAATGGAAGTTGACAAGAGAAAAGTTTAGGCTTTGGTATAAGAAAAACCTGCCTAATATTTAGAACTATACAAACGTAGGATGAGCTGCCTCAAGAGATAAGGAGGTTTTCTTCCCTGGAGGTCTTCACATATAGATCGCATGACCACTTTTAAAACATGTGGTAGAGAGAATTCTTTTTTTTTCTTTGTTAAGGTTCTGGGGCATTAGGGGATGCCCATCAATTGGGGTATGGCTGAACAAGTTATGGTATATGAATGTAATGGAATACTATGGCACTATAAGAAATAGGAAGGAGATAGACTTCATAATTACCTGGAGAGGCCTATATGAATTGATGCTAAGTGAGAAGAGCAGAAAATATGTACACAGTCATAGACACATCAGATGTGCGATGACCAGCCTTGATAAACTGGACTCTTCTCAGTAATGCACACTTAAAAGACAACTTGACAAGTCTCAGGAGGGAAGGAGATGTCTACATTCAGAGAAAGATCTAGAAAGAACAGAGTTTAAATGGAGACTGAAACAATACATGCTATCATTCTTTTCTATGTTTGGTTTTGTTTCTTTTTTCCCATTGTTCACTCCATTGGTTATAATGCTTCTATACAACCAAACTATTGTGCAATGTGAAAGTGTTTACAGATCCCTTACAGGATGGTACACCACCATGGGGGGAAGGGGAAGAAGGAAGGGGAAAAAATCTGAAACTCGAGTGATTCTGGAACTGAATCTTGTAAACTAAAAGTAAATAAACAAGTCAATAAATTAAAAAAAAGTTTCTGGGGCATAATGTAGCCGCCTCCTTCTGGCTCATGAGACCTGATTGTTACGTTGCTTGCATTGTTATTTTCATCGTTTTATATTCAGGGTGATCATTTACAACTATGAAATCAACAAATGCTACAAATCTGGTATTTATTTATTATTTTTTGTCTAAATGAAAGAAAGAGATGGAGAAAAATTTAGCATTGAAGATTAAACTTTAAAGTATGTTATGCATTTTTGGAGAGTCAGTTGTTAACATACTCCAGCACAACACTCATTCGATTGGATAGCTACTGAGATCTTTTCCAACTCTAAAGTTCTATATTTCATCTACTCCTACTCCCCAACCAGTAGAAGAATAGTCACTACAAAATATCTAAAAGATTATTATCTAAACTCTATTTATATAATTTCAGCCATAGAGAACTACAACAATGAGGTCATCACAATGGGCTGTGGAGACCTTCAATTTCGTAGGCAACATAAGATCTCTTCTCCCACACAACAGTTCTCAACCTGTGGGTTATGTTCAATTTGTAACAATGAAAGTACATCCTGCATATCAGATAGATTCATAACAGTAGCAAAATTACAGTTATGAAGTAGCAGCAAAACTAATTTTATGGTTGAGGGTCACCACAACATGAGGAACTGTATTAAAGGGTCATGGCATTAGGAAAGTTGAAAACTACTTGGACCTCCGAAACACTGACCTGGCTTTGGCAATGTGTGTGTGTGTGTGTGTGTGTGTGTGTGTGTGTGTGTCAACTTTATCATCTATGACTATCCCGAGAAAGTAGACTGCCAAGATAAGTGAACTTCTCTACAATATCCAAAATTTCCCCATTTGCTGTAACAGTTCTATGTACAGATGGTATGGTACTGGCTGATGGAGAACCTGTGTGGTTTGAGGTTGGAAGTTTTTTTGGCATAATTATTAGGCCAAAATTAGCATAAGCAGCAGAAAATCAATATATACTTTGTTGCATGTTGGTCTCATAGGCTGCACTGAGTGCATAGTCATCTTCAAACAAAAAATCATGCCCCAAATCTCTCTCCACTTTTGCTCTTGGCTTGAAGTCTTTTCAAGTTTAATAATGTGCCATCAGTGTGATAGGTGACCTTGATGTCACTTTCATCCTCATTGAAGGCTTCTGACAACATTGCTGAAAACATCATACTGAAGAGCACGGAAGCAAATACGCAAACACACTGCTTCACTGCACTCTATTGGTGACTGGGAAAGTGCAAGAGTATTGTCCATTATCCAGAACCCTTGCAAACATACTGTCATGAAACTGACAGACGACACTGATGAACTTCTCCAATTTTTTTCCATAATTTTCCAATGTTAAAGAGCTCCAATTGTTAGAAAAACATTTCTGCAATTAAACCTGTGCCCTTTTTAGGAATCTGGAGCATTCTTTTACATTTCTGATAGTTTATATTTCTTCTTTTGGAGACTAATTCATAGGCAAACTGGAAAGTAGTCTGGCAGACACTAGGCATAGACTAAATCATAAACTGAATATCAAGATAAGATCAAAATGGGTGCATGATTTAGATAAAAAGTGATATTTTAAGCAAATTAAGGGAACTCAGGAGATAAATTATCCATCAAGTCTATAAATGAAGGAAGAGTTTATTACCAGATAAGATATATAGAGAACCACAGAAAGTAAAATGCATAATTTTGATTACATGAAGTTAAATAGCATTTGTGCAAACAAAGCAGGCAAAATTAGAAGGGATGGGAGGAGAAATTTGAAGCAAGTCCCCCTGATAAAAGTCTTTTTTTCCTCAAATATATGTAGAACTCAGAAAAATTTATAAAAATAAATAAGAGTCATTCATCTTCTGATAAACGATCAAAGGATATGAAGAGGAACTTTTCAGAAGAAGAAATCAAAGCTTTCAATAGTTATATAAAAATGTTCTAAATTGCCAATAATAAGAGTAACGTAAATTAAAACAACTCTCATGGAGTACCTTACACTTACCAGGTTGGCTAACATAACAAAAAAGGAAATGACAAATGCTTGAAGGGATGTGGGGACATGGATACATTAATGCACTGTTGCTGGAATTGTAAACTGGTTCAACCGTTCTGGAAAATAGTCTGCAACTATGACTTCTGTGCATGCCCTTTGACCTAGCAATGCTGCTACTAGGTCTGTACCCCCAAGAGATAAAAGAAAAAGGAGAAGGACCCAAATGTACAAAAGTATTTATACCAGCTCCTTTTGCAGTGGAAAAGAATTGGAAATTGAGATGTCCATCAGCTTAGGGAGTAGTTGAGCAAGTTGTGGTCTGTGGTTGTGATGGAATACTATTGTGCTATAAGAAGTGCTGAACAAGATGGTTTCAAAAAAACCTGGGAAGATTATATGAACTGATGCAAAGGAAAGTGAACAGAACCAGGAGAATATTGCACACAGTAACAGTAAATACTATAATGATGATGAATTATGAAAGACTTAGCTACTCTGATCAATGCAATGATCCATGACAATTTCAAGAGACTCATGATGAAAATGTTATTCACCTCTAGAGAGAGAATTGAGGAAGTCTAAGTGCAGACTAAACCATTTTTCCCACTTTATGTTTCTTGGAGTTTTTTTTTCTTGGAGTTTTTATTTTTTGTTCTTTCTATGGGAATATGTTTTACATGATTTCACATGTATAATATGTAGCACATTGCTTGCCATTACAATAGGTAGGTACAAGAGGCCTAGAGGGAGAGAAAAAATTTGGAATTGAATGTTTTTTAAAGAATGTTAAGATATTTAAAAAAAAGAAAAACTATTTGATTATACCATTTAAGAGGGTTTTTTTTGTATTGTTTGGTTTTGTTTGTGATGCTTCTTACAAATAGCTATAGGGCACATAGCATTTGCCTGAGAATAAACACCAAATGTTTACTCATTCACTTTGTAAATGAAAGACATTTTCTTAAAAAGGAAGATAAGCAACCAAAATAAAAAGATTTTGAGCTTTTATGTCTAAAATATAGATAGACAGACATAGATATTTGTACACACATATGTAAAGCACAACACATATATACATGTATGTGCACATATACACACATGTGTGTCATGCGTGTGCATATATCAATTGGAGTGATAGTTGAATCTCACTACCTTTGAAAGAATGTATGTAAATGCATGTAAATTTGTGTGTGTATATGTGTGTACATAAATATATTATTTGGGGAAATACAGTTAGATGTCTAACAGACAGGGAATCATGTAATTGAGATCAGTTCCAGCAACTCCACATGTATCTGTCACCGAGAAAAGGAAGCATCTGAGAAATACATCTGGTGCAATCATCATTGTGTACTTCATAAAATAGCAGGTGGGAATGTATAGCAGTCAAAAGCCAGGTAAAGATCCAGAAGACTTGCAGCACCTCCACTCTGGTGGTTTGATATTATCTCCCTTTTTTCCTAATGTTTGCTCTGTGTGACCCTGAATAATGACTATTAGGGACAGAAAGGAGCTCAAGTGTTTTCCACATATTCTGATCTAGTCATTTTTGGGGCGGGGGGGGTCTGGAGTTTGAACACATAGATTTATTGTTTCAAGTCACTTAAAGATTTTGAGTTTTAGAGATGAGGAGAGTTCCAGAGAGATTAAGAACTTTGCCCAAGGTCATACAGGTAGAGCCAAGATTTGAATCCAACTCCTCTAACTGCAAATCAAGCAATCTTACCCTGCCCCATAAGGTCTCTTTAGAATATATTAAATATGGGGTGATACGCAGCTGTTGATATCCTATAGAATAAGCCTGTGTCCATATAACAGATCTTTCATGATGAAGTCAAATCCTTCATTCCAGCAAGTGTTCTCAATAGTCACCATTTTAACATAATATAAGTGTGCATAACAGTACAACAGTCCTAATGAAGCTACCTCCTTATCTCCTAGTTGCTCTGGAAGGAGTAATACACATGGGGAACAGATTGGGAGAGTGATTACATGAGGTAAAAGCAACATCTACTCTACAAATGGTGGATAAGGAGAACTAGGCTTAGCAGATGACAATGAGAATCCTTCCCTTTGCTCCTTTTCTCTTGCCAAAAGTCCATTATTGTTTCTTTACTGACTTTTAAAAAAATTTTGTTTGCTTGTTTTTTGTGCACAAGAGATAATTTACCCCATTCTACATCTCCCTTCCTTCTGTTCCCATTGTACTCTTTCTCATCCCTTAATTTTTTTATTATTGTGTCAAATTCACCTTATAGCCATATCCTCTATGCATATTCCTTCTATCTGTACTGTTAGCAATACAATTTTAAGAGTTACAAGTATCATCTTCCAATGTGGGGTTGCAAATAGATATCTGTACTGAATATCCTATGTTTTCTTTTCCATTATTACCTGTTTATGCTCCTCTTGGGTGTTGGATGTCAAATTTTTATTTAGGTCTGGTCTTCTTATGAAGGCTTAAAATCCTTCTATTTCATTGAATGGCCATGTTTGCCCTTGATGA
Organism: Pseudocheirus occidentalis; assembly: GCA_028646575.1. Taxonomy (NCBI): domain Eukaryota; kingdom Metazoa; phylum Chordata; class Mammalia; order Diprotodontia; family Pseudocheiridae; genus Pseudocheirus; species Pseudocheirus occidentalis. The sequence goes on along the minus strand of JAQQSW010010490.1, from coordinate 3,069 downwards.
TTGCGTTTACTTGGGTAAATGATTCTTGGTTGTAGTTCTAGCTCCTTTGCTCTCCAGAATATCATGTTACATGACCTCTGATCCTTTAATATTGAAGCTATCAAGTCTTATGTGAGGCTAATTGTGGCTCCCTGACATTTGAATTGTTTCTTTCTGACCACTTCCTGTACTTTTCCCTTGATCTGATAGTTCTTAAATTTGGCTATAATGTTCCTTGGAGTTTTTTATTTTGGGATCTCTTTCAGGAGGTGATCTGTGAATTCTTTAATGCTCTCTAGTTCCAAGACATCAGGGTAGTTTTCCCTGATAATTTCTTAAAAGATGCTGCCCAGGTACTCCTTTTGATTATGCTTTTCAGGTAGTTCAGTGATTCTGATATTATCTCTCTTGGGTCTATTTTCAATGGCAATTGTTGTTCCCATGAGTTATTTTACATTTTCTTCCATTTTTCATCCTTTTAAATTTGTTTGAATAATTCATGACATTTCATAGAATCATTAGCTTCCACTTGTCCAATTCTATTTTTTAAGGTGCTGCTTTTCTTAATTAGCTGTTGTACTTTCTTTTTCATTTGAGCAACTATCCTCTTTAAGGGACTGTTTTCTTCAGTGGATTTTTGTATCCTCTTTTCCATTTTGCCAATTCTACTTTTTAAGTAGTTTTCTCAGTTGTAGACTCTTTTTTTCACATCACTCTCATTTCTTTTCCCAATTTTTCTTCTACCTCCCTTATGTGATTTTAAAGATCCTTTGGAGCTCTTCCATGAGTTCTTTCTGGGCTTGAGACCACTTACCATCTGGGGAGGGGGATATATTGCCCTTACGTATTTTGATATTGTTATCCTCTTCTGAGTTTGTGTCTTCCCTGTGACCATGATAACCTTCAATGGTCAGATTCTTTTTTGTTGTTGTTGTTGGGGTTCTTGGTGGGGTTCTTTCATTTAAATTTAATCTTTCTTCCCCAGGAGGAAAGGACACTGTCTTGTTTCTTTTGCCAGAGGCTGCAGTCCCTGACTGTTTAACTGGTGATACAATGATGTTGATTTGATGTCCGTGGGAGACCTTTTTATCACATTCTGTATTGAGGGGTCAATGTTGGGGGTGTCTGGCACTCCTAGATGCCATAGAAGTCTGGCAGTTCATCTGATGGAAACTGGGGTCCTGCTGGTGGTGATTGTGATGTGCTGAAGCCTAGTGGGGTGTTTCTTAGTTTCCCCAATACTACACTGAAGCATGAGGTCTGGCTGCTGAAGGGGACCTGCTCGCCCAGGGCTGTGCTGAGGTACATATAGGTCCAGCCACCGAAGCATGCCTGTTTGTTTGGGGTACACTAATGCATATGGTGGTTCCCAGAGCTGGAGTCTTCCAGCTCCCTGGCTATTCTAATACACATGGCAGAGGGCAGTCTTGGTGCCAATATTTACCTGCTGTGCCACACTAGGTTCAGGATCTCCCACTGGTTTCCTGACATGGGGTTTTCTGCTGACTTGGTAGGGTGCTTCATGTCCTGGAATGTGCTCCCCTTTTACCTGAGTGACACAGATTTTCTCACCAATCCTTCAAGTCTCCTAGACTAAAAGAACTCTCCACCCCCTTGTTCTGGGTCACCATTTTATGTTTGTTTTGAGGTGAATATTTTCAAGAAAACTAGCAATTTACTGTTTACTTTGGTTCCTGGAAGTAGAAATCTTTGAATGTATAATTTTAACAGAAAAGTTTTAAAAACTGGAAGCTGTGTAAAGCTTGAGAAATTATAGTATCACCTTGAGAATTGGTGAGCTGGGCACTTGGTGCCCCTGAGTTTATTAGAACCAATAAACCTGGCAATTCAAAGACTGAACAAATAGAAGAGAGTTTGGACCTCTGTTAAAGAGAACCGAATGCTGGTTAGAAAGGAGAAAGGAAGAAAATGCTAAATAGAGATTCTCTAGAGGCCTAGTAGAGGTAGAATCTTCTAGACTAGGAGAGTATAGAGTCAAGCATACTCTTTATTTTTTTGTTTTTTTGTTTTGTTTTGATTTATGTTTTTTAATTTGTTTTCTTGTTTACATTACTCATTTTCATGATACTTTTGAATTACAAATTTTCTCCCCGACATTCCCCTACCCCAACCCTAAAACATCAATCCCACTGTCAAGCCCCTCCCCTGATCTTCTCTCTTACTTTCTGGTAGGGCAGGGAGGGTCTCCCTACCCCAGCCCCTGTATATTTTAATTCCTAGTTGCTGGTATTGCAGAGCTTTAAATTCTAGATTCTTTTAACTCTTCCCTTGTCACCCACCCACACTGGAAGGACAATCAATTCAATACAGACTGTGGATGTGTGATTATACAGCACATCTTCATAGTGGACATTTTGTGACAGTGATCATATGTCCCTCCTTCCTATCCCTCCCCCCATTGTTCTGTTCTCTACCCTGTCCCTGTCCCTTTAGTGAAGGGTGTGCTTCCAGCATCCCTCCCCCAGACCCTGCTCTCTCCTCCATCATCCCCCCTTTTATCCCCATGCCCCCTACTCTCCTGTGTGGCATGATGCCAAGTTTAAAGTTTATGCCATTTCTTCCCTAAGCCAAATTCACTGAGAGTAACTGAAAGTAAAGTTGTAACAGTTAAACCTTGTCTCTTCAGTATGGGATGACTGACCCCATTTTGTCTCTCCCACCTCAGAATTTCGACTTTTAAAGTATCTTCCCTTCATATTCAATTGATCCTATACCCCCTATATACACATATACGCTTATGCTCAGATATGTATTCATACGCATATATAGCCTCCTGTTTAGACATATGTGTGAGTATACTTATATATACATTTGTATTCCTTTCCCCTATCCTCATACTAAGAAAAGTTTCATAACTTACTATTATCATTTTTCCACATTGACATGTAATAATTCAAATTTGATAAGTTCCTTATGATTTCTTCCCCATGTTTACCTTCTCATGTTTCTTGTGTTTGATTGTGAAATTTTCTGTTCAGTTCTGCTTCTTTCAGCAAGAATGCTTGAAAGTCCTCCACCTCATTGAATGATCATATTTTCCCCTGGAATAAGATGCTCAATTTTGCTGGG